>MU184822.1:63117-85596 GCA_016904865.1 Pissodes strobi | reverse complement strand
TATAAAGGAAAATCGAAAATGCACGTTTTTGGTTTTTCCTAATTATCGCAGAAACCGTTGACCACAGCTTAAGTTTTCCGGCGGGACCGAATTTGTCACAAAATTCTCTACAACTTTCCTAATTTAACCATCTTTCTAGCTCTTACGGTTCTCGAGATAGCAATACATGTAAGCCAAATCTTGGACACACTGTATGTTTTTTAAACCTCAGCTTTTTTTCTGCTTTTTATAAAGATAACAAAATAAATGCGTACGTTATCTTAAATACAAAAAAACTTCTCTATTTAAAAATACCGCCGCACGTTCATCGGGCCAATCGTAGACACGACCAATTAAATCATGGGACGTAACTTATATTTTAGCCGTTGCTGTGTTGCCTCATGTAGTTCCAACGGTTTGGACGCTGTTGCCAAACTGCACGTATTGCCAGTATTTTCCATGTATTTTCGGTATTTTCCTTGTATTTTCGGTATTTTGCTTCTATTTTTCGTGTTTTCCTTGTATTTTCGGTATTTTCTGTATTTTCGTTCTATTTTCAGTATTTTTTTGTATTTCCATGAATTTGCATAACTATAAATAATTAGTAGCATATGTTGGAAGCTTGATATACTTAGGGTGTACTTTCAAAAAAAGTTTACGTAGTATGCAATAGAGGGGCATCATTGCATATTGTTTAGAAAGTGTAATGTGCGAGTCACGTAAAATGTGCGATTTCGGATTTATTAGTGTTTAGCTTTAATTGGCTTTATTAATGTCTAAACCTGTGACACGTAGGTGAATATAGTCTCTTGATTTTTTTTTCGAGAAGAGACCAAAAAAAGCCTTTCTCGTCGGAAAAATTGTGATTTTTTTTAGTTTTTTTCGGCAAGGATCTCTGTATACATTTTTTTTTAAGTAACACTATGTTAGATATGTATGATTTTAAAGTTAGAGCGTGAACTTCTTCTCTTTTTCGTTCTAAAAGTTATTAATTGTATTTCCTTATAACTGTTTTACTGAAAATTGCCTGCTTTATAAAGAGCGTTTGATTTATTAGTATTTAGGTTGGCTCTATTAATGTTCAAACCTGTGATACATAGGTATAGCAGTCTCTTCATATTTTTTTCGAGAAAAGAGGAGAAAAACATGCCTTGTCAAAAAATTGCATGTCTCTCCTAATTTTTTCGACAAGGATTTCTGTATGCGTATAATGATTTTCTGCAGGTACCATTTTTTTATTTACTGAAACTGGACGCTATTTAAATGCCAACAAATTAATAATCTTGAAGATCCATCCAGAGTTTTTAATAGAGATGAGACTAATTTTCACTTGTGCCCTAAATATTCGATAATTTTAGGTTCTAAAGATTCTCGCAATGCATACCAAGTTTAAAATGATCCTTCAAAAAAAAATATTACGGTACTGTTTACGTCTGCTGCCACTGGGGCTGTTATGCTGCCAATGACAATATACCCCTACAAGAGGCTTCCCAATTACATTAAGCAGTCAGTTACAGAGAACTGGGCAATTGGAGCAACAGACACAGGGTGTTTGAAAGCCGAAACTTTTTATGAGTATACATCAAACGTATTTTACCCATATTTGGTAAAATCAAAAGTTAAATTCCCGATAATACTCTTTCTTGATGGACAAAGCACGCATTTAACTTTGCAACTTAGCAACTTGTGTAGCGAACTTCAAGATATTTTAGTATGTCAATATCCAAATGCTACTAAACTACTTCAACCACTAAAGGCGGGATGAAAACAAGCAGTCAACGAAATAGCCTTTCATTCGGATCTCAGGATGGCCTGAACGTTTCCAGGATAGCAATTAGACTGCGATTGGAATTCTGTAACATAATAGGCATCAACACAAATATTAACTCGGTCCACCTGCATCTAACATCAAATAAGCTTCATATTTTAGCTCTTTCAGAAACAAAAGTGAAATCAAGCACTACACATGTTCACTTGAATATACGCGGATATGACCTTCACTCCCGATTTCTACATAACTCTGGGTTAGCTGTTTTTATACGAGACGATTTATGTTGTCAACGAGAAGAAATATACGAATCTAAGGACATCGATGTCGTGTGGTTCAAATTAAACACAGATCAAGCAATCAAATCAATTTGTTGCTTGTATAGACCATCTAGTGAATACCAATACCATCTATCAATCAAATGGATTTTCTGCAGATCAACTATCCAACGCCAGAAATTGTCATAGTAGAAGACTTCAACGTACATGACAACGACTAATTGAAACACTCCAACAAGAACGACGATGAAGGACGAGATGCCGAGTCTTTTGCTATAAGTCAAGGACTTACTCAGCTGGTTGACGAATCTACCAGGATCCCTGAACGTCAAAAAGACTTTACTAGCTTCCTGGATCTATTTTTAGCAACTAATCCTGACCTCTACACCGTAACTGTCCAACCTCTGTTAGGTTTATCAGACCGCAATTTTATCTCCGCAAGCTGTGAACTTGCTAACAAAATACAGGAGCCACAGGTACCCCGAAAGGTTTGGCACTACAAATCTGCAAAGTGGCGTGATCTTCGCTAGTTTTATCTTTCTTTTCCTTGGAAAGATGTCAGCTTTAGGAATTAAAATCCTCTTCTATGAAACCTATCTGAAACAGTAAGCCTTGGTTTGGGAAAAACTGCTCAAGAGCAGTTAATGCTAAAAATGCGACCTACCGCAAATGGCGCCAAGATCCGACAGCCGAAAATCGAAATATATTCATCACGACTAGAAACCAGTGTGAGCGGGCCATTGACGAGAGCATGGAGGGATATAACGAGCAGATCAAGAACAACCTTCTCAAGTGTCCTATTAGATCAAGATCCTTTTAGTCAGTTGCAAAGCTGTCAATCAGGGTTTCTCAATGATTTCAATCCCACCACTGACCAAATATAACGGCTCAATAAAGGAAACGACCAAATTAAAAGCGAACATTCTTGCCAAAATATATGCATCAAATTCTACATTAGATCATCAAGGGAATACTCCTCCATCTATCCCGAGAGGCCACAGAACCGGATGACGTTCCAGCAAAGGTGCTTAAGAAGGGTGCTGCTGAACTAACAGCTTTCTCCCTCTCATACTCAACTGCTTGCTTTCCTTCTAGCTAGAAATGTGCTCGTGCAGCCAATCTCGAAGAAAGGTAAAGAAACGATTCCAAATAATTACCGTCTAATTGTGTTAGTTTTCATGAGGTCCAAAGTCATGGAGAAACTGATCAACGAACAGCTCTTAAAATATCTCGAATGGGCAGGCATCACAAGCGATCGCCAGTATGGCTTCCGCAAGCACAGATCAACGTCACCTACCTGTGGACCAAAGTTACCGAGAGCTACGGCGAATCTCGTGTAGTGGCTCTCGACATATCCAAAGCATTTGATATGGTGTGGCATGACGGATTGTTAGGAAAATTTTCAGCATACGGACTACCACCAGCACTGCTTCTATGGCTTTCCTATTTCTTAAGGGTTGGAAGCATCCGAGTTGGTATTGATGGAAAGCTTTTGGAGGAATTTAAAATCCATGACGAAGTTCCCCAAGGGTGTATATTATCTCCCACACTGTTTCTGATCTATATTAGCAATCTCTTAGACAGGGCAAACAATTCCATTTACAGCTTTGCATACGACAGCGCTCTTATATATTCATTCATGTCGCGGACACCAATGACCGCTGCTCGTTCCCAACGCGAGCTGCCATCACTGAGGATGTGAACGCCATCGTGGAATGTGGTGAGGAAAGTAATGTACAGTTTAACGCAGAAAAGACTCAAGCAGCCGACTTCTCAAAAAAAGCAAACACCGCAGGACCTGACTTATCAATGACAGGGCAAACACTGACTTTGGCCTCATCCATAAGCGTGCTGGGCATCAACGTAGAAAACAAATGTCTTGGCGTAATCACGTCACCAAAATCGCCAAGGCAGCAGTACAAAAGCTAGGAGCACTCTATAGAGCAAACACGCTGTATACACCTCATCAGCTCTTACTGCTCTATAAGGTCCAAATAACACCATCTTTGGAATAATGTTCCCATGTCTGGAGCTCGCCACCTAAACACTTGCTCAAGATATTGGACTCCATACAGAGGAGATCAGTCCGTCTTGTGGATGACCCAGAGCTGACTTGATAGCCTTGAACATCGAAGAAAAGTAGCGGACCTATCTCTTTACTATCGATACTAATACGGAAAGTGTTCGAACAAGCTGGCACTTATGATTCCACCCATAGTTGTGCCAAAGAGAAACACCCGTCAGACACAAGCTGCTCATCAACAAACGATTAGGTTGCGAGTACCTTAGACGTCCCTGTTGCGGGACTCCTTTGTCTGGTGGACTGCATCGCTCTGGAATGGACTTCCGAGTAACGTCTTTCCCGAAAACTGCAACCCACAGTGCTTCAAGTCCAACGTTTACCATCTTCTTCGCACACCCACCGCTCGTTGAGTGACATAGGATTTTCCTTTTGTGTGTGTGTGTGTGCTGAACATAAAAAAATTAATGGAGAGGAGAAAATCCAATAGACTCTCTTACTAAAGAAAATAATGTTCCAGTACTGCAAAAGGCAATTACCAAACCAATTACTTCCACTGGAATTATTAATCGCTTTAGAGCTTTTGACATGCATCCGTGGAATGTAAACGTCATAGAGTTTTCCATATATCTTGGTCAAGATAGTAACACTCAAAATAATGAGCAAAACAGAATTTTGATAGAAACAAATAACCTTGGCAACAACTTATCCTTTGAGAAATTTGTGGACACTATATGAGAAGAAAAACTTCAAGAAATCAATGCTGCAGAAGGAGATAATGTTGAGTCTAATAAGGAAAATAGCGTTTACAAAAACTTTTCAAAGAATTTAAGAAGACCGAATTAGCAACTGACGGTAATAAAAAATAGATGACTGAAATCGACAATAAGGAACTTGCTTATATGTAACAGATTCCATAGCTGATTATGGACCTTTTACATCCGATAAGGACAACTGCAAATTTTTGAATATAGAATATATTCCTATAGTTTCAGCTGAAGAAAATGTTACGCAGATATATTTAAAAAGTGAACAAGTTCAGAATAATAAATTTTGTTACGAAGTCCCGTGGCAACTCGGAATGGCAGGGGCAAAGTCAAAGTGTTCTCACTAGTTTGAAGTTCCTGCCAGCTAATACAATGCAGCGCCGCTTGCTACAAGCTGTCATTGATCATACTCCAGACTTGGTGTTCTCCACCCTGGAGGAGACGATGGGATTTTATAGGCCGCATCCCGTGGCAACCCGGAATGGCGGGGACGCCACTCCCCGTAATCAACTTGCTCTGGACAGTGAGACGCTCCTACCAGCTAATACAATGCAGCACCGCTTGTCACAAACTGTCATTGATTAGCTCCAGACTTTGTACTTCGGTGTTCTCCAGCCTAAAGGAGGACGATGGGATTTGGTGGGCCACTCTCTATAATCAAACTGCTCTCAACAGTTTGACGTTCCCGCCAGCTAATACAATGCAGCCCCGCTCGTCACAAACTGTCATTGATCAGCTCCAAGCTTTGTATTTCGGTGTTCTCCAGCCTGGAGGGGGACGATGGGATTTGACGGGCCATATCCCGTGGCAATCCGAAATGGCGGGAGCGCCACTCCCCGTAATCAAACTGCTCCTACCAGTTTGACATTCCTAAAACAGCTAAAACAATGCAGCTCCCCTTGTCACAAACTGTCATTGATCAAAACACAAGTTGAATGCCACGGCAACTAAACGAGATGCACCGTAACGCTATTTACATATCCAATAACGATACACCAAATATCGGAACGTATAGATGTAATCGAGAGAGTTTTACGGCAATTCAGAAAGGACGGTTGCGATGCTTTTTGATTCGTACTCGTTTTATGTATTTCGGTGACCATATAGATAACCATTTAAAATGAGGCTTAGAAAAAATTTGAAAATTCGTGACCATGGTTAAGGCGACCTCTTAATTTTACCCGATCTTAGCTCCGTAACGAAATTTCGTAAAAAATTGAGACAGTTGTCATTGCAAATTTGAAACAGTTCTCTATGAAAAATTACTTAAACTTGTTATCCCTTTCGACGACCTTGGCTGATATATTCAGGGTTATTCGCAAATGTTTCGACATATTGGAAAAAGGATATCGGCTAGTATAGAGGTAATGGAGTTGAAAATTAAAATAATAAAAGTAGTTGCCAGAATACTTATTTGTTTTTGAAAATTTGGAAACGAAATCTTTTTTGTTTGATTGAGAGTTTCCTAAAAACTGTTTTTCAGATTTTTTATTTCGATTTTTTGTAGCCCCAAAATAATCTGTCTTAGGAACGGTGAAAAACAGAAATTTGCTGTTTCACCAATCGATTCAAACGAAAAGCAGAATACAAAAGTTGAAAAAAATTATATTAAGAAATGGGGATGCTGAAGCCACTTATCTTCAAACATAACATAGATAAAATGCCACATTAGCATTTGGCAGAATTATGTACGGCGTTATTAATAGCTATCAAACGTGACAGTGTGGCAGAATAGATTAAGCTCAACTAAATCGACCAGTGGCATGGTCAAAGGACTCACCTACTATATGTGCTACATGCAGCCGTGTTGGCTAATTAATTCATATATTTTATATCAAAAACAATCTGAAAAACACTGAATATACTGTAACCATCCGATTTTACCCGTGTCAAATATTTTTAGAATTTCATTTATATGCCGCATTTAGGAAAAAGATGCTGTATTTTGCACTCCTCGGTTTATTAATTCTAACTTTATTGATTCGATTTCCTGTTAATACGCTACTGCCGAATTTCTTAATGTAAATTAACTCTATTCTATGTATGGGTTAATGATATAATTGTATTAGCATTTATAACACGTTGTGACTATGTTTATTTTAGTTGATAAGTAGCACATTGTTATTAAGATAGCTTAGCTTGATTTATATTGCATTACCGTAGAACGGTCCACGAACCGATTTATATTTTTAAGAATCCTGTTAGTAAAGCCTGCAAATACGCTGCATGAAACTCGTCGATTCACATTTTATTTTCGGTTTGGAATATTTCATAACTTTTGGGAACCCCTGGGATGCTGAACACCAATTGCCGGCCGATCTTTCTGAAGATCGTTAGATCGTTTTGGGACCTCTGCTTTGAAATATATTCACACTGCAGGTTGCAGTCTTTGTAATGTTCGCTTGCTCGTTCCGAGTAATAGGAATGTACCTACTATTTATTATAAATGCCAGCTGTCGATTTACATTTTTAAAAGTTTATCGTTTTCTTAGGGAATATTCTCTGTTAATTCTTGAATCCTTTGATTTCGATGCCTTAATAATTGTGGCTTCCGCCGTCATATTATCCTCATAATAAACGAGAACTAAGTTGTTTGTTATCTTAGAAATATTCCTTGTATCGAAATCGCTCGGCTTGTTTCAGTCCATCTCTACTTCTTGATCGGACATAGGCAAAGGCAAATTGACGGAAATGATCTAGAGTTCTTTCTAGTTAGACCGGCCGGCGAGGAGAGAAGCTTTCTGTTTGAGTGCAGTTTCAGAGACTCCATTTTTAGTTTGTGATTTAATTCAACCCATTTGTTGGGTATATATTGTGGAATCTCTTGGTGTTTTGACACGACCGATTTTTCAGGATCTACATACTGTACTAGGTGAGTTTTTCTCTGGAATTAATCTTTTTTTATTGCCTGGACGCCATGACGCTAACGGTCTTTTTTCCATTATTTCTAGAGGTTTCCACGTTTTTCACGACATCGCAAGTTCATGGTTTTTTTTTCTGTGAGAATTTGTGTTATAAGGAAAATATATTTATGCAAGGGGGCTTCGTCTATTGCGCACTGGGTTATTTCAGGGTTTTATTGGAGGGCCACAAATTTTACTGGAGGACCACACTACTTTTACCTGCAGGCTAGAACCACTTTTTTCTAGTGGGTTGGAAGCAGGCTTTGCCAGCAGCAATTATCAGCCAATCTCGACACCGAGCTATCGAGACCTCGGCTAGATCTTCCCCTCGGGGCCATCGAGAGGCAGTACCTGTGGTATCTATAGGTGCCCGGCGCCTCCACCAGAGTTCAACGACCGGATTTGGGGTATTGCTTTATCTTTCATTGATTCGATTGTTTATCTGTTTAATATAATCGCTCTTAGTTTTCCTTCTGTTAATATCAATCAAACATCTACCACCAAGCTTCGAGATAGCTCATTAATTTTATTTTCATTTATTCACTGGTTTATCGGACCAGTTAATCTGTTCGCTATGAATTTTCTCTCTTTTAATATAAGTCAAGCGTTAGCTCAATAATTTAATTATTTTCATTCATATATCAAGTAATATAACCTCTCTGAAGTTCCTCTCTTTATAATATGCATCGACAGCCACGCTTTCAATAGTTTTATTCTAGTTTTGTTCTTTTATTAACTTATCGAGTCATTTGATTTAATTCTTGTGGTCGTTCATTGCTACATGTTATCATTGCACATTTAAAATCGATGCAGCTATTAGCGCACGCATACCTAGTTGTAATTAGCTTAGTTAACGTCAAAGTTATCATTTCGGTTAGTAGTATTTAGGGCATTTAGTTGTAAGGCATACAGAACCGAGTATTAACAACTGAATTGGTCTTTGCACAATCTCCATATTGTGCTCTGTTTATTTCATCAATTACTTTAATAGTCATTTGACATTCTTTTGTCCTAACTTCCCGCATTTCCATTTAACACTTTACTCCAGATAGATTGTTGCTGTGTTTTCAAAAAAAAAGAACTTAGTAGCAAATATATTGTTCCTTAAATTTAAGATTCTGTTTTCTTGATAAGTTAAGTTAATTGATTAATTATTGATTTAATAAGCCAACCTATATTCTTATTTTCTTGTTGGTTTGAAGTTAAGTACCGGTTGATTTAATGAGCCGACCTAGCCACCCTGCACAACACCAGTAGAACTTTTTCCGTTTAGTTGGATAGAACGGGTGGCGCTCAAACGACCCTACTACTGGGGCCGGGCAATTGTAACACGACTCTCCGGGGCTAGGTTTCTTTTGAATTAAAAAAATTCTTTACTTTATTTTTACACTTTAACAAGGAAAAAACGTGTTGCACTACTTATGCTCAAGGATTTGGCTGCACCTAACCCTATCGATGTACAGAGCACTGAACCTGACAGTTTTTTTTCCTTCTTCACATATATTTGCTTTAGTGTACACCTTCATTTACAAATTATTCTAAGGAGAAAATGAACCATGGCTAACGGACACTGACTTTCAACTAATCGGCTTAAGCTTTCAGATGTTGAAACATTGTTCAATAATGGAACAATAACTATCGATTAATGATTAGAATGATAAATTATTATTCAGTAGCCGCATCACGATTGTTGCAAAATAAATCCATTGTTCATTTATGGGCCAATGATATTTGTATACTGATATCATTTCTCACGCGTCACTTTTTTCCTGCTCCTGAGAAGTCCTCACATAGTCGATACATGGGACCGAGCCGAAATGTTCAGAAGTTGCTCCATAATTTCTCGTGTCAGAATCAGGTTAATCAAAAATAATTTATCCAGGCCAGTTTCCTCTTTCCTATCCGCTTTGGTGTAAGATATTTACTGGGTAGTGATAAGCTGTTCCTTTCCACAATTGTCGTGAAATAGCTACCATTTTGTAAAAACCGTTACAGAGTCAAATAAATGGCATTCGAAATGAAGGTTTTCCTTTCGAACGCTATTGCTGTTTTTGAGAAGTTTTTCCCGAAATATCCACTATATCTTCAATAAAGGTCGTACTATTTAGTGGTCATGCGTTAAAATTGGAAGTCGTTTACAACAATTATGTTCAGAAATACTAGTAGATCATGCTATATGTATCATTTTCTTGACAAGCTATGGATGCATTACAGCGGTGTGTTTGTGGCAGACTTAATGTATTTAATAATTAAAAAAATCATTTGTGAAGTAGTTCACATGCGGTAGAAGTGGAAACTTCATAAAACTAAACGAAGCGGTCACCCGTCCAAGTACTAATCACACCCGATACACCACACCTGAACAAACATGCAATAACTATATATCTGTGTTCTATCTCATTCTTTCGCAGGCTACATCCTATTGATCTATATCATTTTATAACGACGCTAAACAAGTTTTCACTTCAAAAATTGCATATTTTCTATTGTAATATAGTTTGGAAAACACAGTAATCTCTTAAAAGTTACTATTTACAGGGGCATTTTATTTTCAAGAATTCATCTTCACTATGTAAAAGCTGCTCGAGAGGCATAGTCACAGCTTATTCACTACCTGTGGCATAGTGGACCGTTATCATTATTTTAAAGCTTAGCGTCACAGATTACAAGACCCAAACAAGTAATATATTCTCACTAAACTGTACAATATTTAAGGTGTTACTTACGTTTTGATATGTTAGATAGCCAACAACTGCAGGAGTGAAAAATCCCACAATAGCAGCAGCTGTGTTCATAAAACCCAAAATAACAGCTGAAAATAAAAGGAAGTCATTAAATCTTTAATGAAATTGTAGTTGGTTTATATCATTTAACTATTTAGTAATAGTCGCATAATACTTATGCTAGTAAGAGCATTATGATATGCATAATATATCAAGGTCAATTATAATTACTCGTAAAACAAGTGTATTTATGAATTCCTAATAGGCCATCCCAGAGCCACAACTATGGAAACGCGACCTCGGTTGACATAAATGTTAAAATTACGCTATCTAGTTTAGATTTTGTGTGTTTAAGGATAGCTGTAAATAAAGCATGGTGACTCACGTGTAATGAACCGTAATTCATTTTAATGATTATAGCACTCGCTGCTAATGATTATCCTCGTTTATTATGGCCTATATTATACATTCGTTATAGTTATGTACATAACAAGTGCTGCAAGTGGGCTCTACCGCACGCGACGGCTGTTTTTATGCATTGCGCGAATATGCAAATATATTAATTGCGTTTTTTAAAAATATTTCATGTAGTGCGGTAAAGAAACTTTACCGCACTCAGTGTGGTAAAAATTCTTTACCGCACTCAGTGCTGTAAAGGAAAAAATTAGCGAGTCTGCTAGTTCTCGAGACACTGATGTGTAAACATATCCTATATCGACATCATCGACATGAAAATCTACTGCCACCTTAGGCCGCGTGATGCCTAAATATAGGCATCCACTTATTTGGAATTGGTTGCCTATATTCTGGCGCTAGAAAGAACGTTTTACAGTTGTTGCCGATTGTCACACAATTATCAGATTTTAACATATTTTTGCTAGCATTCTGATAAAAAAAATTTGAATATTACATAATAATATGGCAAATCAGAAAGGATATATTTTGCTTGTCCCGCCATTTTCAGGTTTTAATATAATTTACATCAAAATTATTATTTATTACACTTCACGCATAGCCCTCCATTCGCTTGCTCCCAACGAACAAAAACTATCCGAAGGCATGCCCAAATTCAAGAAAAATAACTTTTTAAAAATATAACCTCAAGACAATAAGAAAACACCATCAATGTTATGTCCAAATCAATGGGTCTATTGAATAAAGAGAAGTATTGGCTTCTACTTCATTTTATTTAAGTATTTACTCAATATAAATTGAATAAAAGGTCAGTGACTACCTCATGTAAAAGAGATTACTTACGACCATAAGCAAACTCCTTCTGGTTTTAAGTAGTTACTTAAAACATAAGGATTTACTTATATTTTTCCAATACTAGCTTATTTTTATTTCAATAAAAATAAGATCTGTCTTAAATTAGTCAGTAACAACTTGTTGATTTTTAAGCATACTTTTCGCGACGGTAGTTGCAGTAAACTTTGTTAAACAAGGTGGACTTCATAAATGTTCGTAATATGAAAAGCTATAGGAAGAGAAGAAGCATCAGCCCAAGCAAATCTAAGCTCTTGTTGCGTTTTGGAAGTGAAAATATAGACTATTTTTGGGATTATTCTATAACAGAGGTTGGTGAATCCAGAGAAGGTGCACTTGCCGCTCGGCAAAAGATATACCTACGATATGTTAGTGATGCCGGATTTCAAACAGGTATTAGTGAAGATTTTGGCGTTCATCATTCAAAGCCATAAGCAACGTAGCTGATTGTATCTTCGCGAAGGCCCACCACTGGATAAAATTTCCATCGAATCTAGATGCCCTGAAAGAAGCAGAAATTAATTGGTCGAATCGATTCCAAATTCCTACAGTCATTGGTGCTGTAGATTGTACTCATGTTTAAATTAAGAAACCACCACATGCCTTTGGCGATGATTTTTTTATCAGAAAAGGGTTTTCTAGCATAAATGTGCAAGTAACAGGTGATGCTAATGAAATGATTACAAGTGTAGGCGCTCAATCGCCTGGAAGTGCTCACGATTCTAGAATCTGCAGACAAAGTCCCATATATGAACATGTGGCAAGATTTCGGGTAGTTTCTGCCTTCTTGGAGACAGTGGATATGGAATTGCTCCTTGACTATAAGCACCTTTTAAAGATCCACAAAACCGAATTCAAGAATTATTCAATATCACTCACTCCAGGGAAAGAGTCGTGATTGAGAGAGTTTTTGGACAACTAAAGCAAAGGTTTCCATTCTAGGGCACAAGGTTGTCAAAAGTTCCAAAAATTATTGTTTGTTATGCTGTTTTACATAAGATCTACGACATGATTTTTGATTTGGCATTAGATGAAATTGAAAACCCGGGAGACTTCGATTACGTGTGTGATGAAAAGAAACGTCAAGCAATACTAATGTTCGGTAATAATATTTAAATAATAACTCTGGGTAAATAATTCTCTAACGCTTAGGGAATTTTTCAAAATTGATTTTGCTTTTAATTGCGAGTTAAATCAAGTTACCCACTGTTGAAAAAAGTCACAATCCTTTGGGAGTTCGTGAGGCGAGATTTTTTTTTATTGATTTTATTTAGTACTTCACATGTATTTCATTTTGTCACATACAATGGAAAAGGATATTTATAAATATAAGTAAGTACTTGCAAGTAATTACTCAACATTCAAAAGATTTTTCCGGTATTTACTTTTAAGACAGTTCTAGTTTTTATTCAAATAAAAATAAGTAATAGCTTGTACTTAGAAGTTTTAGCTTTTTCTTATAAGTTATGACTTGCAAGGTAACACTTTTCTTTATTCAATAGGCCCAATGAGCTTGGATGTGTAAGTATGTTCACGGATCAATTCCGAGTCGCCCCTTTTATAACATTAGTTTTTATTTTGCATAATACGTTCGGTAAGAAAAATATTTTGAGCATTTGCTTAGGCAAATTATTTGATTATTTTCCAAAGTAACCAAGTTAAGTCAATTACCTTCAATTCCATAGTCGTTATCATTAAGCATAGGCGGCATAGTGTACCAAAGGTACCACAAGTTTATGTATTTTTTTCCTCCGCATTGTAACCAACTACCATTTTCTTTTTTGGTAATATACAGACTTTCTTTTTACTTATATACCTGTTTCAGATAATGGCAATTATCTTCAGTATTGGTGTCCCAAAAGGGGAAAAAGTGAGTATACTTAATTTGTGTTAATTGCGATCAATAAATGAATCATTTTGATTTACTGACTTCTCTTGATTCTTATTATTTTTTACTAACATCTGGGTTTATTATTGTTTAATTTTTATTATAATTATTGATATATTTCTAGCATCACAGCTGATTTATAATTCATAATTTATTTTGTTGCAAAGTTTAAGCCAGGGTTAGTTCAATATTTCAACTTGGTGATTTTCCGACTTGTGCCGTCTAACAAGTCGGTGGCATCTTAAATAAGTAAGCCTACCTCTACTCTCTGATAGTTGAAATAGGGCCTAATTTGTACGCTTCAAAAACAACTCGCTCCTAGGCATCGGTAATTGTAAATTTCCTTAATCTCAATTAATTTATTTTTTTCACTCTCAGTTCCTTCTAAGCTGAAGTGAAGGTAGCTAATAAAATTTAGAAGATAAGAAAAAGCTTAACAAAATCATTGTTGAAATTGTTGCATTTATTGGCATATCAGAACATAAGCGTGCACAGAATATATCGCGCTTTGATAACAAAACTTTACCGCACAATGTGTCAGAAGTTGCTAAAGTGTTATAGCCTTAAATTAGTCATACTAAAGTTATAAAATCTTAGTTACATACAAATATCTAGATACCATTATATAGGGCCACGGTAATAAAAAAGCCCATGATTTTCCTTTTATCATTTCAGTGGTGAGAATAATTTTATTTATCAAACAGCCATTTAAAAACATATATTCGCTCTGATGAAAGGATTTTCTTTGGTATTGCGAAGTGATCTCGATTTGATACGTCTCTTTTTTCAAAAATGATTTTTCCTATAAAGGTCATGAAACTTATCTAAGCCCTATATAGGTAAAATTAATTTAATTTATTTTTTTACGAATAACATCGTGGGAAACACATGTTGCAATGCCCTAACAGCCCAAACACTTTTACTCGAGCTGTTTCAATCGGTATCTTCGATCGGTTCTTTTGTGTTTGCTACTGATCGTATTCTTTAAATTCTAAAACCAGTTTTGATCAATGGGTTATCAGAAAATTTTTATTTTAGTTTTTTTTTTGTTACAAAAAATTCTTTGGTGGTAATTTACCAAAATATAAGATAATAATTTGTTTACCTATCTTTGATGCCGTAGTAATTAATAGTATATTATATACCTAGGTTAATAATGGCCTTCTCAACCGAGGTATATATAGAATTTTTTTTACTACTAACACTGATATATTACCAATTACCATATTTGATTCGATTTGATTTTTATATTAGTCATTTTGTACTTATTTTTCAAATAGTTCGAAATATCAGGTAGCCTGGAAGTTCAGTTGTCTGACAGAATGAATTTAATAATCTCCTGACAGCTCCATACATACAAAGTACAGTTGCGGCCAAAAAAAATCGGACACCGATTTACATGTTTGTAAGAATGACTTTTACCTATTTGCCTACCTTAAACAGGTAAACCACGTCAAGTATTCTGACATAGTCAAATGTGAAAGAGACATTTGAGGTAAAATTGAACAAATACAATAATTATTAACAACTATATACTTAAAATCCCAAATGCCTCACTTAACGGTAAGCCAAAAAAGTCAAATTATGTTGCTGGTTGAAAATGGCTGGAGCGTTAGAAGAATAGCACAGAGATTTGGCATACCAAAAAGTACCATACATGATGTAAAGAAGAAATGGACTCAAAGAGAATCACACGAACGGAAAATTGGGACAGGGCGGAGACAAATTAGTACAGATGAAGAAGATAGGAATGTGATTAATTTCATAGAAAATAATCCATTTAAATCGGCTGTTAATGCTAAGCACGAAACGAACTTTCCGGGCTCCGTGAGAACAGCAAGACGACGCTTAAAAAATTCAAATTTAGAAAATCACCCTGCAGCCAAAAAACCTTTTGTGACCGGACATAATCGCGAACAAAGGGTGGGCTTTAGTTTGCAATATTGTTTAAACGATCTAGCTTTTTGGGAAAACGTAGTTTTTACTGACGAAAAAACGTTCCAATCAACTTATAGTGGAATAATAAGGGTATATAGGCCTCCAAATACCCGATATGATGAGAAATACACCAATAATGTTAAAAACGAAGGACGTTTATCGGTGAATGTCTGGGGCTGGTTGGGGGCTCGTGGTATTGGTGTTTGTACTCGAATAGAAGGAAGATTCAACACGGACTCATATATTAACATACTAGAACATGTTATGCTACCTTCTGTATCTGCCGTATATCATGAAAACAATTTCATTTACCAGCAGGACAACTGTCCCGTTCACACAGCCAGGAGAGTGACAGAATGGTTGGCGGAGAGGCAAACAAGGATCTTGCCATGGCCTTCTCGAAGTCCGGACATTAACCCAATGGAAAACGTTTGGGGTCTAATAGTGCGAAAAATGAACGAGAATAATGACTTTTTCCCAGAAAATAGGGAGGTACTATGGGAAAAAATTCAGGAAGAATGACAGAACTGCATGACTCTAGAATATAGCAATTCTTTAGTAACTTCAATGCCACGGAGATTAGACTCTATCATTGAAAATAATGGCTGTCTAACGAAATATTAATTATTAGTATTATTGTTATTGATTGTTGTTTATAGTTTTTCGAAGTTTATCATGTTTATGTTGTTCCTTTAGTTTCTTAAATAATTTTTTTTATTCTATTTTTGAATTACATAAATCTATTTAAAAAAGTACCAGATTTTCATATTATTTTTATTACAATAATAATAATATGTAGGATGTATGTCCATAAAATGGTTGAATTGATACTTAAATGAAACTGTGTATTAAAAAATCAGCTACCTGTAAATAACAAGTAAACACTAATCTCTGCTAAGGTACAAAAGCCAGTTTTAACAAAATTTAGGAAAATGAGACTAACTGTCATTTCACTGTCCGATTTTTTTGGCCGCAACTGTACCTTCTTTCCATCTAAATTTTGACAAAATGGCATTATTAATAAGAATACTGTGGGGAGTCATGAAAAGTGAGTCATACTGTATATTTTTTTTTTACTAATAGCACTGATACAATCCTTATCATTATTTGAATTGATTAGATTTTGAAATTAATCATTTCCTACTCATTTTTCAAATAATCCGAAATGACAACTAGTTGTCAAACTAACAAGTTGAAACTTAAATGACATTTTCCGTTTCATTATTGACCTAGGTTTTTTTTAATATTATTATTTACCTAGGGTGAGAAATGTTACTTCTCATTTGAGGAATGGAGTAAATAATGGTGATTTATCATGTTAGTAGTGAAAAAAAGTAATTATATAGTTGAATAACAATTTCACGTTTTTATACTGTTATTTAAATTTGCAATGTTTATTTACCCTAACTTCACCAATAATTTGTATAGCGAAACTTTTTATTGCAAAGATGATTTTAATGTGCTTATTATTCTGGTCATAATTTCTTTCCACTATGAACGCTAGCGACAAGCTTTTACCTGGATTTGTGACTGCCACGTACTTAATTGGTATTTATCTCCTTTTCCTAACACCGTTGGGTCATTTATCTTCATAAATATTTTGCTACAAATG
Organism: Pissodes strobi; assembly: GCA_016904865.1. NCBI lineage: Eukaryota > Metazoa > Arthropoda > Insecta > Coleoptera > Curculionidae > Pissodes > Pissodes strobi. The sequence continues at coordinate 68,454 of MU184822.1, read as the reverse complement.
CGCTACACCTAAAACTTAGAGCATTGGCTAATATTGGCTAAAGCCAATCGTGTAATACTCATTTGGAATTTATTACAATATATAAAACCTCTTCACTAATGAATAGCCAAAGGGCTTATTGTTTTTTTTGCGTATATTGTAGGTATTAAGTCATAAGAATTACTTAAAATTAATGGTTTTAAATAAAGATGCATCGGGTTTTAACCTGGTTTCTAAACGTAAAACATAAATTTATGGTGCAAGTTATTTAGAATTTGCTTCATATTTATTTTATTGAAATTACAAATAATAAAATTCTTGGTCGTAAAAAGCGTTTAGCGCCCTTAGCGCTTAATAGAATTCACGCCACGGGCGCTAAACGTCTATATGTTGCACCGATGGTGTAAAATGCTATTTTTACGTCCGAGGCTGAATGTTCAACAAAAAATCAGCTGAGGGCACCAGAGGTACAGGGTTTTAATTAATATTTTGACACCCATCTACAGTGTTTATGAAAAGAGGTAGGCAAACATTTTTATGTAAAAGTTACATGGTTTTTCTCTACTATCTTTTGAATATATCAATAAAAACAAATGACCATCGCAAAGCTAAGAGAAATGAACATCTTTACTTTTTTTAAATGGAACAACCTGTATATTACTAAATTTTTGGACTCTCTGGAGAAATTTAAACACATTTCGTGTATAATACCTATCTTTAGCTGTTTACGAAATATTGACAGTTGAAAGTCGGGCATTTTGACACAAACAAAACGGTTTGCACATTCCTATCTTAGATTTTCATAAGCTGTCAAATGGGGATAAAATTAACCGGAACGTATAAACCTCCGGTTACATTTAAAGTTACTGTCATTTCATAGTTTATGAAAACCTAAGCCAGGAATGTGCAAACCGTTTTCTTTGATCTCATGCAAGTTGGATTTTAGAGCCTGTCAAAGTGTCAAATGACCGACTTTCAACTGTCAATATTTCAATACATCTAAAGATAGATTTAGGATATTATACACGAAATGTGTTTAGATTTCTCTAGAGAGTCCAAAAATGTAGTAATATACAGGCTGTACCATTTAAAAAAAGTAAAGTTAATTTTTCTTAATTTTGTGATGCTTACTTGTTTATACTGATAGGTTCAAAAGCGAAAAAACCATTTAACTTTTATATAAAAAGTTTTGGCTATCTCTTTGAGAAACTCTGTAGGTGGGTGTCAAAATATAAATGAAAACCCTGTAATATATTTTTTGTAAGACGGCAATGATTAAAACGTCTTAAAATGTAACCCTTTGTAATGCATTTTACACAAATTGAAAATGCCAGTTTTGATGTCCCTGTATATCAACTTCATTGCTGGTGTCAGTGTCGAACTTGAGACAAAATAATTAATGCGGCATTTTTAGTTAGCCTTCAAATAGAGGGGTAAAATTGTATTTTAGGCCCAGTTATTGCATGAAAGGGCAGCTTGGGTGACGTGCTTTACTAAACAATTAACATGTTGGAAATCTCTATTTGCCTCCGCATTTCCTACATGCAATGTATTAATTTTAAAGTCAGTTTGAACTGCAAAAAACCCGTAGTCGGCACATATCAAAAATATCTAGGATATGGGCATTAATTTTTTCATCAACTTATATATTACTTTCTTTAAAAATATACAATTTGAAGGCCACGTGGGTTTTTTACAAAATTAGGTTTATCAACTGTCTGGGATAAAAATTATAAGAAAATATACCTACTACTTTTGTCAGCATATACAGGGTACAGACAAGGCAAGTTATTGGTATCCTAAGACATTTTATAAACTATATTATTCTTCATAACATATACAGGATGTTAAAATTCTGAGACAATCTTAAAAAATGTAGAAACGATTGTCCGAAAAGGCTTTAACAGCATTTCATCAAATTCGGACAAGATTCTTTACAGAGGTACCTTACCAACAAACTGCAATATTGATGTACAGGGTGGCCCGTTTAAGAGGGCCCTATACGTTATCTCGAAAACTACGGAGATTGGAAAAAAAATTAAATACGAAAGTTATTCCTAGTAAAATGTTCTTTATTTGTACATGTAGAGGATGTTGCGTAAGTTAGAGAGGTTGACATTAAAAAAAGTATAATATGAAATTAACATACCATTCATACATTTTTTTTTTAACAATGAAATACAAACTTTGGTAAATAATATTATTTTTGTTGCGTTAAAATTCAAGGAATATAACAACTGTTAAGTAATTAAAACCACCAAAATTAATGTTTATTAAATAAAGATCAAAAATTTTATAACAATTATTAATCTATTATTTTTAATGTATACAGAGTGACATACAGCTATATTTTGTCTGGTAAGCTGTTCGTATAGCCCAGGCAAGCCAGTTTTTTTTAGTTTCATTTGTGACTCCATTATGACCATTCTGTTATCAATTTCTTTCTATTTAAAGCCACAGTCTAATAAAACACCTCGCAGTGTGGTTAAACATTTGTACTTATTATCAAGATAGTCTTTCAATTTTTCATATATTACTTCTACTGTAGGTACTCAATTTTCTTTGTAGAAATTATAAACAATCCTACGAGTAACGTCCCTGTCTCCATTGTCAATCTGTTTAAATTTTTGATCAGTTCTATAACAGTTCCTAGCTTAATGACATGATAAATTGTTGATACTAATAATTTGGGCAGTTCATTCATTTTTATAATACTTTATTTGTCCAAACTTTCTCCATTTTCATTTTTTAAGACACTCATATATATTTAGATTAGACGATGGTACTGCATATTGTAAATATCTGCATTTAAATTTTGGATTACACTCCGAAGAACTAGATACAGGGTTAACATTATCTTTATCTTCGGTGAGATCCTCAAATGGTCTCCAAAAAGCCATACAGCTATTATGATTATTATTGCATTAATAATATTGTTACGATTTTACTCTTATATAATACTATTACTCTTCTAATCTCTTAGTTACTATTTCTTAATAATGCCAAATTATATACTATACTAAACTCGTGTGCTCTTCGCTTATATATTAAAATATCCTTAGCCTAGAATTTTCTACAATAATTCAGAATATTTCTCCAATGTCTAGAAATAAATAAGACGCAATTTACAGCCAGACCGAATTCTAGAATCGAAACGAAGTCAAAGAAAGACTGGCGTTCCAGACGTATTTCGTGACAACAACACTATTATTATTAGAGCCATTCAGGATTTCCTTAAATAATATAATCCTTCCACCACGGTCGCATCGCCCAATTCACACACCTCATCAAAGCGACAGTCGGGTGACCTTGCCGAATTGTTTTTTCTTCATTCTAAAAATAGAACAAAGGTCAAGAGCGCTTCATTAAAATCAATATTTTCTTATAAATTCTAGCGGCTGTCTTCAGATGGTTGATGTGCGATGCCGTAATAATTGATGTATTCGGATGTATGTGGTCGAGATATCAGGCAAATCTTCTATCGAGCCGATAGCAGCGCGGCAAGCGTGGTGCTTATGTAATCGAATGGTCACGACTCGAATCCTGGCGGCGACATTTTTTTAAGGTTATGTTGTTTTTATTTCTAAATTTAGTTTAAAAGAACCCTCAAAACAAAGGAGTTGTGGTTTCGTTTGGCACATTGTTTGGTTCTGAGTCTTTTAGTACGCTGCGCCGCGTCCGTCTTGTTGCAAAAAGGTGCGAGCCGCTAGAATCTTGTGGTTTGTGATATTTTATAGTGTTGTTACGGCAGTGCTAGGTCATACTTCAGCGGCATTGTTTTGGGCAGGTTTTTGGTTTTATTATTTTATTTCGCCTGTTTGCCGGCCGTATATCGAAAAAGATCGTAGTTGGTTTTATACCCAAACTCATGTGCTTTAAGTCTGCTACTACAACAAAAAGTTAATTTTGTTATTGGTGTTGTATGTAACCGAACCGTTGCTAGTACGTTAAGACGGGTAGTTTTCCAGAACGCGACACAACAATTATAATAACGAATTATGAATAATAATTATAATAGATCATCCGGCATTATTTGGGTCAACGCTACTGCATATTCCGCTACTGTATACTATACTGGCTTCGCTGCAAGACAAAAACCACAAGAATAAAAACTTTTATTCTTGTGACGGAAACTATAACCTAATGAAATGTAAATCAAACGTGATAGTCCCGCCCATATAATATGTCCACGTTAACTCTACAGCGACAGCGAGCGAGTGCAATTATATACGGTCTGGCACGGTGACAAGGAGACGAAAACTTAACATTGTTTAAAATTTAGCACTGGCCAATCAAACGGGATAGCTCGCGAATAATATAACATAACAGCGTTATAGAAAAAAATGTGAATATAATAATGTATGTAATTATATATTCAATGTTAACTTAATGCTATATAGCTGATATATATCTTATTTTAATCTATATAAGTATCTAAGTTTGGATACGACATCCCCTTCTCTTCAAGTGATATTACTAAATATTTTAGCCAACCATACTAAATTAAGGCGCTTCCTAGGTATTATGTTTATATGTTTAGGATTGAACTATGAATTAACACTGAAATTGGAATGTCAGATATTTTTTAGATAGGAAAATTTTAAATAAATTTTGCCTATACATGAAAATGAAGGGCGAACGGATCCTTCGATAGCTAACCGAAGGTTCCGGACTGAATAACCCTAAATGAACATAGAGTTTGTGATATTTCACTAGAAAGCATTTCGGATGTCCAAACCAAAAACCATGTAACTGACATTTTTTGAAAAATTGAGTTTTCTCTTCATTCGCACTTACTGTATTCTTACGCACATTTTAGTATATTTTTTTTCCAATCGGATAATAAAAAACGAAGTAATGACATCAGCCAAACCATGTACCATTGCGATCAAAAAAAAGTAGTACAACAAAATACAACTTAATCTCCTGGTCTATAATACATTATTTTCTTTCAAACTGACAACTCAATGTCAAGTTAAATTTTTAAAAATGCCGTTAACGTCAGGGCAAACGTCGATCATATTTTCTCGATTAAGGGATGGGGTTCCTATAAGGGACGTTGCTGGAGAATTAGGGGTAAACAAAAAAACCGTGTTATTGGCTAAATACAAAATTCGAGAGCATGGAAGTATCGTGAGAAAACCAGGTTCTGGTCGCCCAAAAGTTTCCACCATAGACAAAGATACAGATTTGGTTAATTATTTAAGAGACAACCCATTGGAGACCGCTATTAAGGGTAAAGAAGAAACGCATTTTCCTGGATCTTCAATTACAGCTCGAAGAAGAATTCGGAGGTCTGAACTAAAATGTAGGTGTTCTGCAAACAAAATAAATTTAACAGAACTGAATAAACAAAGG
>MU184822.1:22405-40557 GCA_016904865.1 Pissodes strobi | reverse complement strand
TATTATTATTATTATTATTATTATTATTATTATTATTATTATTATTATTATTATATATGTATCTTCTTTTCACACCATAATTCACAAAAACAGCCATTCTAAACACCTTTTCAATCGAGGTTTGAAGTTCCTTTATGAGAAATTCAGTCTTCTTCACAGTTATTATTACAGATTAAAGGTTCAGTATAGAGTATTACCGAGTTCTCTTGATAGGTCTTCGATTTATAATATTCCTTCATTTGAATAGGGGCACTTTATTGAGCTCGAGCGACTTAAATTTAATTAAGCACATTCTTTGCAACTGCTGCAGAAAATATCCTTGAAACACTTCTGGTTCTTTGATTTGAGTTAATTGTAACTTTTTTATTCAGGAGGCGACAGTACTTTTGAAGTACTTGATTGCTAGTAGATGATATCGCATATCGCATAGCCGGAACTACTTAGAGTACCTACGTAAATCAATAATGAAATGAATAAAATAGTTTTCTTTACCGTTATTCCAAATAGCATAAAATTTCTTTTGCCAATCTGTGAGTACGATTTTCTTGTTTACTCGTCATATTCATATTTTACTTTGGTTTTCATATTGTTCAATTTTTTCATAACCTCTTTTACAGTCATTACTTCTTTGGTATTCTTGGTATATACTTCAGCGAGTAATTTATCTGCTTTATCTTTTTATGCTTTGATTGCTGGAGTTTGCCTTTTGTCAAAAAGTTTCTTAATTTTCTAACTAAGGAACAAGTGCCAACACTTTCCATCTAAGAATTTACTTCATGTAAAGGATTATACTTCGCAAAATACTAGTAAGTAAAAGATCTTATTTGAAGTACAAGCAAAGACTCTTTTTAGTCATACTTCACTTCTAACCTACTTAGAAAGTGATCTTATTGACTGGAAATTTTATGTTATCTTTAATACAATATTTTATTTTGATAATTTTTATTGCCATTGCATTTTATTTTTACCAAATCAAGGTAGTTTGAATTTTAATCTATAACATAAGGTATCATGTTTCTCAGAAGAAATAATATTTAAAATAATATTTTGATGTAGTGTGATGACGTTCATAACTTTTCGAAGTAGTTATACAAAGTTACTGGCTTCAGCTGATCAAGTTTGCAATTATTCAAATTAGAAAGTTAACTATTATTATCTTGTCAAGCGTATATAATGGGAAACATGTCTAAACATTGTGAAAGCCGCATCGAATACATTTTGGAGGAGTAGCTTTAGTGCAAAGTTCTGTTTAGATTGTATGAAGTCATCTCAACATAGTATATAGTAAAACGTCGAAAATCTGTATAATAAACTGAGAAATTTGTATGAAGCAATTACAAATAATATTGTTCAAATTAATAAATAATGGCTCACGGATTTGGGTCATATGATCATTTCATGAACGGTAGTGCAGGTGCATCTTGTAATTTGTAATTGCTTAACCATTATACAGAATTGTTTCGTATCATGTTTTATGGAAGTAAATCAAAATTAATTTTACGTTCTCAATATCACTTTTCCTCCTCTACAAGATGGCTCTATCTGACGTTTCGCCTTGGCCTTAATTATCCTTTATTTTAGACGAAATAACAGTGAATAATAATTCTACGACTGTTAAATAATTACCTTATTACACCTTCGTTTGCAACAGTGCCAATTATTATCAACGCCCATTGAATAATAATACGTGATCACAGGGATGCCTATCAGTAATAGGAATATGAGTAATAACCAGCATTACATTCTCGTTGAATAATATGCTATTATCTACGACCTACATAGTAAGACAGAGTTTACTAGGTTATTTATTTTGACCTATTTGATTTACGTAATAAAAGTAATAATTTCGTTATTGACGTAATGAACTGATTGCGTCACTAGTGAGGAAAGAAAATTTTAATATCAAGGTTTAACATTTTATAATTAGAAATAAAATTAACTTATTTTAGCATTTTAATCGTCGTATATAAAACGTATATTACGCATCCGCTATGGCATACTACAGCACTAGTGGAATTACCGCGACGTTCCCTACGATATCTTCGCGGTAATATTGCTCATTCATGACTATAACGCTCATACCACACTAATAATGAAAATAACTGTTATCTGTCATGTTTGAAAGTGTAATTTTTCAATAGCCATGTTTTAACAATTGCTATATATAGTTATATTAAAAATATTATACGTCGAATTCAATAACATAGCTGTAGGTAACTTAATTTAATAATGCACAAAGCGCAAGTTATCTTTTTTTATGACAATGACACACACCCACTAAAGAGAGATCCTATGGCACTCGACAAGCCGTGAGTTCGCGAATATGTTGATTGACACGATTCTTCAATAGTTGTAGGTTGGTATTAGGGGGAAACAGATGTCCTGGGAGTGAGTTTCACAGTGATGCAGTACGCCAGACAAAGGAGTCCTTATAAAGCGACGTTCTAGGTTGTCCACTTGTACAACGAACTGGTGCGCTCTTGCCCTCTGTCGCGACTGTCTGAGAGGCGCTGCTGAGGGCGGGATGATGCGGGCGAAATCCTGGGAACATCTGCCGTAAAAATATCTGTAAAACATGGGATATCTCGGCCGCATGTCTGCGGTGTTCCAGCCTATCCAGATCACGGGTCAACTCCGGGTTGCCGACGAAACGCACAGCTCTCTTCTGAATGGAATCCAGCAGTTTCAGGGTGTACTTAAATGCGGCACCCCAGATGTGTGAGCAATATTCCAAGCACGGTCTTATTTGCGCTTTGTAGAGCTGCGGTATATACGGTTTTCTGTGGCGAAATAGCGCACCAAGCTTTTGCGAGGCTGATTTTGCTATATTAGCAACCCGGTCATGCCTGAACATATTGCTATTGACCGAGACACCCAGTACTCCGATTGACGAGGATGACGGGATGGTAGATCTTGCCATAATGAAAGCAGGGCTCGCCGTATTGGCTTTCTTGGTAAACGTGGTTGCTTGGGTTTTTACTGCATTGAATTGGACCAAATTCCTGTCACCCAGGTTCGAACCTTCTCCAGATCTTGATTAATGGTTGTAATTTGCTCCTGTCTGCGGTGATAAGTCTCAGTCGCTGCTAAAGGATTTTCTGATCTAAATTGGGAGACAAGGGCACTGTCATCTGCAAAGTTGTAAACCGGATTATTGGTTTCGGCCAGCAGGTCATTAATATAGATGAGGAATAGAGTGGTTAGAGTATTGCGCCCTGAGGCACTCCTGAATTAATGGTGAATGTGTCCGAGACACCGTCTATAGATATTCTAATAAGTCCGCTCACTCGAGCGTGCCGCGGAAATTTTCCCTCCTGCCTGCGCAAATCCCTTGCCCATCGGCTACACGTCAATATCACGGCTTAGCCGTGACTCAGTTTTAGCAAGTACTTTCGCGATCGGACCTTGTGAATTTATTTTTACGGAATAGTTTTCGCACGCTTTACGCTATACGCTATTTTTAAGATGGATAAGCGAAGTTTTTCTTATTGTACTGTTGATGACTGTTATGTAACTACACGTGATCTCCCCCTCTTATGGAATTGGAAAAGAATTATTAAATTTTTATGAGCCGAAGTAAAACTAACTGAAAGTTGATTGGACGACTAACCCAAACTAAACAAATCTATTCAAACTGGTTATAACGTATCGGAACCGGTTCAAATGACTAAAATAAGTTGAGACTAAGTGAAACTAACCGAAAGTTGATTAGACGACTAACCCAAACTAACGAAATCTATTAAAATTGATTATAAAGTATCAGAACCGGTTCAATTGTCTAAAATAATTTGAGACAAAGTGAAACAAACCGAAAGTTGATTCGACGACTAACCCAAACTAACCAAATCTATTAAAATTGATAATAACCTAGCGGAACCAGTTGAAATCAATAAAATAAGTCGAAACAAAGTGAAACTAACTGAAAGCTAATTCGGCGACTAACCCAAACTAACCATATCTATTAAAATTGATTATAACGTATGGGAACCGGTTCAGATGTCTAAAATAAGTTGAGACTAAGTGAAGCTAAACGAAAGTTGATTCGACGACTAACCCGATCTAACCAAATCGATTAAAATTGATTATAACCTATCGGAACCGGTTCAACTGACTAAAATAAGTTGAGACTAAGTGAAACTAACCGAAAGTTGATTAGACGACTAACCAAAACTAACCAAATGTATTAAAATTGGTTATAACGTATCGGAACCAGTTCAAATGTCTCAAGTAAGTTGAGACTAAGTGAAACTAACCGAAAGTTGATTCGTAGACCAACCCAATCTAACCAAATCTATTAAAATTGATTTCAACCTATCGGAACCGGTTGAAATGACTAAAATAAGTTCAGGCAAAAGTCAAACTAACTAAAAGTTGATTAGACGACTAACCAAAACTAACCAAATGTATTAAAATTGATTGCAACGTATCGGAACCGGTTCAAATGTCTCAAGTAAGTTGAGGCTAAGTGAGACTAACCGAATTTTGATTCGACGAATAACCCAAACTATCCAAATCTAGTAAAATTATTTATAGCATATCGGAACCTGATCAAATGACTAAAATAAGTTGAGACTAAGTGAAACTAACCGAAGTTGATTAGACGACTAACCAAAACTAACCAAATGTATTAAAATTGATTAAAGCGTATCGGAACCGGCTCATATAAATAAAATGGGTTGAAACTCGATAAAGAAATATTCACTTCAATCACGTGTACTGTGCTACTCGCTGTAGCATCAGTATCCCAGATTAAGGAAAAATAATCGAAACTAACTTTAATTAATCAAACAAGCGCATTGAGACGGGCGCGCAACGCGCTTGACCAACCCTGCCTAACACAAAACCCAAATTAACTTGAACTAACAAACATAACCACATAAAAAAACATGTCTTGTCACCGACGGGAATCGAACCCGGGCCGTAGTATCACTGGCACAGAAGCTGATCCTGAAACGCAACTGCGCATGATTGCAAATAGACGCTAGGCGCTTGTATAGAAACGCAAGGAATATAAGGAAAAGCAAGAGAAATAATCATGCGCCTCAAATCATCTTCTCACCTTTTATATAGATCTTTGAATAATATCAATTCTTTTCAGCTTAATATTACTATCGCTTTGCCTCGCTTTAATAAGTTATTTAAAATAATAATTTCAGGAATAATAGACATTGGGTTAAATGCAGCACAACACAACTATTGACTAACATAAATCTGTCAAACAGAGAAATGTATCATTTTAATTTAAATTCATATAGAATTAAAGAATAAATCCGGCAACACAGCCTTGTCTACAAACCTGCCCTGCGCCGTCTGCGAGATTTCGATAAAAACAATAATACATTGAAAGTCGGCAGTCAGTTAGTTTCACTTAGTCTCAACTTAATTTAGTCATTTGAGTCGGTTCCGATACGTTATAATCAATATAAATAGATTTGGTTAGTTTAGGATAGTCGTCGAATCAACTTTCGGTTAGTTTCACTTAGTCTCAGCTTATTTTAGATATTTGAACCGGTTCCGATACGATATAATCAATTTTAATACATTTGCTTAGTTTTGGTTAGTCGTCTAATTAACTTTCAGAGGAGAGAGAGACATATACGTTATCTCTCTTGCGAGATAAAAATTCCAAATCGTGTCGTTACATGCATGGCTTTGAAAAATCACTTTCACGAATCCAAAGAATATCAAAATAGCGTAAAATTTGGGGATTTATAATATTTATCTTCGCCCAAATTATGTATATAAGTTGAGTTATAAATGAGTATTAGTAAGTTTGATCGCTGTTTTAACCAGTAACAAGGAATAAAAACACCCTAGATGGAAAACACTTTTAATGTTTGGGTTGGGATATGGGTGTAGCACGGGTTAGTTGGTGTTTTCGATTTTTTTTGTTAAAGACGACATCCACTGTAACAACGCATTTGTCATATTAATAACAAAATGTTTTAAGATATCGATAACTATCGACAGCTGAAAATATCAGGTTAAAATTGTTCCTTTGTCGCAATTTTCCTGTTATATTTTGTAATTTGTGTTCGTAATTAAACAATACCAGTCGTTTTCGGGTTTCGTATTAACTTTATATTAACCGGTATTTTTATCCATATCGTAGATAATATTTCGTTTATTATTTACTTATTTATTATAATACTAAATAATTATTACAAAGTAGTATCATTAATGAGCTATAAATGAGACAGAGAATGTCAATAGTTTTTCATAACAAATAATTAATCCAAACATTAATACATAATCATATTCATATCATTTATTCGTAATAGAACGCTCCCCGTATGAAACTAATCGGTAGCGGCAGTTGGACTATTCATATTGATGGTACACCGTAGCTGCACGCATTCGTCTGCTGTACCGTGGCCGATTGTGTTCAAGGTTAACGGCAGTATTTTCCATGTCACGCTAGGGTGAGCGGACTTATTAGAATATCTATAGACGGTGTCCGAGATGTGCCCGTCAACTGCAACGTGCACCTCCCTTTCGATCTCTATTTGCGGAAGCCGTACTGGTTATCCCTAATTATTCTGTTAGTCTCGAGACACTTGAGTAGTTGCTGATTGACTATACGTTCCATGACTTTGGAGATCATCGGAAGCAAGGCATTTATGCATGCAAGTTCCTTGGAACGATATATTTAATTCCGTATACACGCTTCAAAATTTTCATAATGTTTAATGAAGCTTTTTCGATTAAGATTGTTAAAACCCGAAAAGTAAAGTCTGGTTTACGAGACGTTTGAGGGTTTCTTTCCATAATATGCGCTGTCTGTACAGATTAAGAAAATACTTGCTCGATAGAACTGTGCTTATGATTTACTAGAGTATGTATCGGTCAGTACATAGATCAGCAATTATTAAACTGGCTGAAGAAATATTCTCTTCACATAAAATTAATAGCTACTCTAATAAACAAAGTTTGGCGAACTGTTAACAGCTTATAAGCAAAAAATAGAAATACAACGTGCAACACGATTTTCTTATTGATGTTAAAAAGGAAATCATGTTAATTAAAACAAACCTAACACCTGAGAGTAATGTGTGCAATACCCGGCTCCAGGTATGGAGTTCGTGATCGCCACCAGTTAACAGCTAAATTGGAAAAGCTCCACTGGTGTTCTGCGGGGTTGTTAGGCACGTCTTATTAAACACAAAAAAAATACAATCTTAATTTACGGTTCGATCTATTGGCATCTAGGATTTTTTTTCTTAAATTAGGTAAAATAAAAATCTTATCATGAAAGTTTCTAAAAGGTTATGACCACAAAAAAAAATATTAAGTAATTAATGATAATGGTACAATGTGATGATTCTACTGAGACCAATTCTATTGGTAAACTCGGTACTGTATGCCTTACACCAAAAAACTCTAAGCACTTCTATCCTAAGTGATCACTATTGATATAGATATGTAAATCCAAATGCATCAATCAGTAGCCGCACCAATAATGAATGCAGTGGGGGACATGAAAGGTGCCTCCACGTGCACATAAGTACACTATCACAATACGTATTTCTTGTCGGCGTCTCCTGGAAACGTCTAGCATATCATAGACGGCTACTCCTTTCAACACCGGATCACATACTACAGAATATGAAGCCAAAAACAACAAATCGGCCCTTCTCAGAGCCAGCACTGACCATAGTAATCATTAACATCGAGGAAATCACGAAAAATAAAGATCAAATACTCTCAGAACATTGCAGAGACTGTAAATGTGATGTACTTTGCATACAGGAAACTTACAGGGATCTAACCGCCTGCCGACCAAGTATTATCGGCATGAAACTCACTACAGAACTGCCACATAGCAAATACGGAAGTACTGTTTTTGTGAAGCCCCAAACCATAGTTTCTTCAGTGGGTACCACAAACGAAAACGGCTTTGAAATAGCAACCGTTGAGATCGGGAAGTGTACCATAACCTCAATATATAATTCCCCCAACCAAGATTTTACTTTCACACCTCCAAAAAATTTTTACTCACAACCTAACCGGTTTGTCTTGGGCGACTTTAATAGTCATAGCATACTTTGGGGCTACAAGGATACCGACGCAAATGGAGACGCTGTTGAGGAATGGGCAGACTCTAATTGCCTCTCTTTAATCCACGACCCGAAGCTACCGCACTCCTTCCATAGTAACATATGGAAAAGGGGATATAACCCTGACATATGTTTTGCAAATGACAACATATAAGATAGATGCACCAAAATTGTCTACGACCCTATACTGAAAACACAACACAGGCCAACTGGCATATACGTCTACCCAGCTGTCAGACCTCAAACCATAACTTTCAGAAGAAGGTTCAACTTTTAAAAGGCTAATTGGGAACTCTTTGCAACCACCTTAGACTCTGAGATACAGCACATAAGCCCTAGACCGGAAAACTACGAAACATTCGTACAACTGTTAAAGTCTGTGTCAAGAAGAACCATCCCCCGAGGCTGCAGAGAGCACTATATCTCAGGAATGACCAGCGAATCAAATAGTCTAATGTAAAAGTACAAAAAACCTTTATGATAGGGACCCCTTCAGCGATGAAACCGTAGAATGTGGTGTGAGTCTAATGCAATAGCTCAGCAAAGCAAGGCAAGAAACATGGATCAATACGCTGGAGAAAATGGACATGACACATACCAGCAAGATTGCATGGAACATCGTAAAAAAACTCAATGGCGACCCAAAGGAACAAAAACTACCCTGCAAGGTTACAGCAGACCAAGTCGCCACCCAACTCCTACTAAACGGCAAAACTGACAAATACACTAAAGCCCGAAAAATTCACAGAAACCCAGCTACAGAAACTAATCACCTTGAAGCACCTTTCGCTATCAAAGAACTCAACAATGCGATAAATACCATGAAAAATGGGAAAGCGGCAGGAATCGATGACATCTCTGCAGAACAACTTAAACACATGGGACCAATCGCTAGGATCTGGATCCTACGGCTATTCAACCACTGCTGCAAAAGCTGCAAAATTCTGAAAGTATGGAGAAAATTAAAAGTCATTGCTCTGCCTAAACCAGGCAAAGACCCAGAAAGCCCCAGTAGCTACAGACCGATTTTACTGCTGTGCTTCCCCTTCAAACTTTACGAAAGGCTTCTTCTATCAAGCATCGGGAAAAGCGTGGATCGACTACTTATTCCGCAACAAGGAGGTTTCATACCCGGCAAATCATGCACTGGACAGGTCCTCACCCTGGCAGAGCATATTGAAGAAGGCTTTAAAGAAAAACGTGTGACTGCCGTCGCTTTTGTTGATCTTTCAGCAACCTATGATACAGTGAGGCACAGAGCTCTACTCTGCAAGATTTACGAAATGCTTAACGACACCACTTGATGAGAGTTGTAGAATCTTTACTACACATTCGGCGATTTTTCGTAACTGTAGAGAAGGACGTGTTCTGGCACCTATGTTGTTTAACATATGCACAAATGACGAATTCATCCCAACTGGTTGCAGAAGTTTCCTGTACGCTGACGACTTGGCAATCTGCGCCCAGGGCGAGCGCTTCCCGGATGTAGAGCAAAGACTTGAGAGTGCCCTTAACGAAATGTCCGCTTATTACAAAAGAAACTCTCTAAAACCGAACACATCCAAGACTCAGGTATGCGCATTCCGCGTCCGCAGCAAAGAGGCTAGAAGAAAATTGTACATATCTTGGAGGGGTAGTACCCTAGAGCACACAGACTAGCCCAAATACCTTGGAGTTATTTTGGACAGATCAGTCACATACAGAAATCAATGTGTTAAAACGAGGCAAAAGGCGACGTCGAGAAATAGTCACCTTAAAGAACTAACAGGAAGTAAGTGGGGTGCCAACCCCAGTGTCCTAAGAACAACGGCACAAGCGCTGTGTTTTGCCACGGCAGAATATGCCTGCCCAGTATGGAATAGATCAGCCCACACCAAGCAGGTCGACAGAGCGCGTAACGAGACATGCAGGATAGTAACAGGGTGTATGAAGGCCACACCAATACCCAGCCTATATAGAGCTGCGGGTTTCTCTGCTCTTGCATCTCAAAGGAACGCAGCTGAATACATAGAGAAGATAAAACAAACCTTCGACGAACAACACGCACTGTATGATTCAAGAACCCCAAGCGAAAGGTTGAAATCACGCAGAGGCTTCCTCAGAAGCGTACCCGTCGAACCATCTGAAGACTTTCCGCTCTGCCAACCTCCCCAAGCGGCCAACACCTTAATTTTAAGACCTGGAAATCTCTAAACCGCAAAAGGACAGGTGTGGTACCAGTCAAAACCAACATGATAACATGGCGGAAATAAACTGATGACGACCCCTACTGTGCGTGTGGCGAAGTGCAAAACATGGAGCACCTCCTCTTTCAAACTGTGCCCATACCAGTGTACCCTCGATGATTTGTGGCTTGCTAACCAAGAAGGAATAGACGTGGCCTAGTACTGGGCTGAAAATTTATAATGCTGAGGTCCGGACACGATAAAGTAAAGTAATGAATGCAGTAATAATATTATCAATCAATAATAAAGCTAATAATAAAGCAATAAAATTAATAAGAGCTATCTTAAAGCTCGACCAACAATAATGAGATAATAAAAAAATAACCATTGGAACGATACCAGGTTAGATCGGTCCGAAGGTCTGCTGCTAAAAAGGCTGCAAGCTCGGCAGTTGAAGTGAAAGTCACCTGCTCGAGAGTGAGAGTCCTCCGCCCAAAAAGGTGGCCCACTAAAGGTGAAACCCTGTAGTGGAACCCAGTAGTGAATCACGGTCGTGAAAACCCCGTCGTGGAACCTTATAATGGCTTCTAGCCCCTGAAGTAAAAACCCGGTAAGGGCTTCTGGCGCCGGTAGTGAAACCCTGTCTGAAGTTTGAGGGTTGCCAGGAGGATCAACTGCCTCGGTCTAATAAGGTGAGCTTGGAAAGCCTCTAGTGTAGTATTTAATATCCCGATAAATCGGTTGTATGGATATCCTCAAGATCCCCAGTAGGGTATTATAACAAAAAAAATACTAAAAGGTTGAGTCGCATAGAGATACACTTCATCAAAACACTTTCTCTATACCCAGTAGGTATTTCTAGAAGCCCGAGGTCATCGGTTTCCATCAGTTTGTCTTTGCCACATCCACGAACTCAGAAAAAAATGGTAGTGCCGAGAGGGCTGGTAGAAATGAAGATATAGTCGATACGAGGAATACCTACTTCTAAGATAATGAACGAGAACTAAGCGTTGTAAAACGACTGCGGAAGCCACAATTCTTGAGCAAAAATTAATTTTTTTAATAAATAATAGGAAATATTCTTAAACGAAATAATAACCATTTAAAAATCCCAATAGACAGCAACAATAATTAAGTGATAATTACTAATATTCAGGGCTACGAATCAAATATTACAAAACTTATAACATGCCACTCGAAAAGACAAATATAAAGTAGAAATCCCAAATATCAAAGTCCCCAACTGTCGGTAAGGAGATGGAAATACAATATAACCTCGACCCTGCTAAAGCATAAGAAAGGAAAACAAACATTGACGATTGAATGAAAAATATGGGGAAACCACGAGGAAATATGAGAGGGATAGGCCCTTATTTCCTAGAGCACTGTGAGAAGAACAAACAACCAATATATGCAGAAATCAACATGCCTTAGAAGAAAATAAGCAACAGGCACTAGTTTTTACTATCGAATGAAAGAAAAATTTAATATCTAACAATTATTCTCGAATTAACAGGTAAATAATAAAGCAGCAGCAGCAGTATCTCAAAGCAAATCAGTGACCCCAGAAGTCAAAGCCATATCAGTCTGAAATTAGAAGTGATATATTCAGCCCGAAAGTAGTATATAAATTTGACGGGTCTAACGAGGATCAAAGATAGGTTATTAATTCAGATCCTAAATACATAACTGAAACAAAACATAATTATTGTAATATAACTAAGCAAAGTTAAACTAATAACACAATATCTTATTTTAGCTGTTTGATAAACCTAAACGAGCTTATATATTCTCCACTTTGAAATAAAGACAGTCACAAAGTGCTGGAGGACAACATAAGAAAAAAGATGATCAAAGACTTACGGTCACAACAGTGTTACAAAAGCTAATACATTTTATGTAATACCCATATGTCCATATAATTAATTAATATTGATAAATGCTGCAAAGGGAAGTTCATTAGACTTATTGACAACAAATCAAATAAATGAATTTATAATTAATTACCCGAAGAGGTTAATATTCAATAATTATTACCACAAAATATAGAATCTTTTGTTGCTAAACGTAGGATATAAAATAAAATTTAGAATCTTTTATAGTGTCAAAATCAGGTACTGTTACAAACGGAATCCCATCTAAATGCGAGTCATCTAATTTTTATTGGACGATAGCCGCAAATTTATCTAAAAAAATAACTGGAAAAACCGATGTTTTTACGTATCGGCGTGATTTTGGGGTTAAACACATCTTCTATATTTCTCACACGAACCCTGGTGAATTAACTGAAGTTTTTAGAGAGAGTAAAAATCTTAATGCTTCTAGATGGGATAAAATATCGGTCAAAGTGCTTCTAAGACTCTCTTATCGTATCCTACGAATCTTACCAGAGGCAATTAATTGGTCCTTTTTGTTTGGAAAATTTCATCTATGCATGACGTTAGTATCTGTTATACCTATCTTTAAGGGGGCGACACGGACGCTCCTTCTAACTTTCGACCATTTTCTTTGCTCCCAATACTATCTAAGGTTATCGAAAATCTAATCAAAAAGAGAATGTTATCTTTTCCACTCCTCTATATCCACCAGCGATGCTATTTTCGGTTTTCTTCAGACTTTAATTCGACATTGGGGATATGAAATTGCAGGATCAACCAATCAGCAATGCTGGCGTGAATAAGTTCCTAGAGATTCACATAGATGAGAAATTGAATTTCGAACAGCACATACTGAATATAAATTCTAAAATAGGGATCACGGAAGTTGGCTAGATCGCTGGCAAAAAATGTATATCATTCCTTGATTGAGTCAAAATTGCGTTATGGATTATGTTTTTAGGCTAGGTAGTTGTTCAAATTAGTTATTTAATGCTACGTTCATTTTTCAGAAAAGGTATGTTAGATATATCTGTAGGGCTAAACCCGGTGGATCTTGTAGGTCTCTATTTATAGCCCTCGATATCTTAACTTTGCCATTCTAGTTGATACTGGAAACAATATGGATTCGCGAAAAATATCAATTCGAGTTTCTGGCTGAATGGACAAATTCTATAAGAAATACAGATACAACGACGCTACCCATTCTCAGGTCAGATCAATTATGGTTAAAAACAAAATATACTCAACATGCTTCCGATGTGTCTTAGAAAGATCTCCCGTGGAAGGTGCTTCAGAAGGCAAGTTAAGCAATATCTTACTAGGAGGGTCTAATATTCTATTGATTATTTTTTTAACGAATCTTTAAAGTTTTTCGTACTTTAACAAATCGACTGAATTTGCTTTCACTAAGATTGATTTATTGATCGTGGTATTCTAGTCTATAGAATGCCTACACTGTCTCCTGATCATTTTTGTATCCATATTTTTGCTTTGGCTATTGTTGCAATATTATATTATTTAAAATATCACTGAATCTATACGAGAGCTGGAACTGCTGTTCGAGTTTTTGATTGTTTTATACCAATTAGATTTAACATTTGGAAGTAGAGGGAAAATGACACTAGTTTCGTAGGGTTTCTGAGAATGAGATTTCAGTGATGTATTTGTTTGAGGTTTTCTTTACATTTATAATTTTGCATTGTTTTTTGATGTACGTATGTAGATGTTTTTATAACTATTTATATTATTTAACGAAAAATTATGACGTTGATGATTAATCATATAATATTCTCTTTTCCTAATATCGTGGGTAGTTTATTATTGTCAAACGGGTATCTTTATGTTTTGACTCCTTTTACCGTTGCCTGTTTTGTCCTATTTGCAATGCAATTTTATTGGTCTGACTTTATTTTAAGTATATAGAGTTAAGTTGCGTTGTCTAAGACTGTGTTGATAATTAAGACAATTAAGCCATTTTTAAGTTGAAGTTGAACTATCGTCTCAATTTTTTCGATTCTCGCAACTTTTTGGAGCTACAACGACCCAAAGTCAGAAATTTTCACGCCCAAAAAATACTCGCCAACTTCAATAGGGATTGGAGGACCCTCAGGACGTACGTGCCCAGAAAATTTCATCAAAATTGCTTTTTTTTGACAGTTGTCATGGCCAAAGGAAATTTTGAAAAATCGCATATTTGATGTAATAATTGGTAAACTGAAAATAGGATTGTCAAAAAGAATTGACCATCGCCGTCGACGGCCTCAAACTATTTCCTAAAAAGCAGCTAAATCTCAAATTTCCACTGGTAGTCGTTTTCGAGAGAAGCAAAACTTTCACTTCCTGACTCTCTCATTTGGCTGAAGTCGACGCCGACTTTACCTGAAGGAAACGTCTTATTCACTATCCAGGAAAAAATATGCAGAGAAGTTTTCAGTTCGAAAATAAAAAAAAATCAGTTCCTTACTTAGTCACTACTACCAAGTAAGACATTTTGAAGGCTTATCCTGAATAGCATTTTAAAGAAATAGTTGGGGCTTTTCAGTTCTGCAACTGGATTGTATTGCATTGGTTTCAGCTAATCCATCATAAAATCGATTAAAACCCCCTATATAGCAGAATAGAATAAATTATGTGAATTATATAGGTATAGTCATATCAAGCGCATTAATATAGGCGTTGTTTTATTAGATGTATATTGAGAGTTCACAATTTACTTAGATAAAGGAAATATACATCTTGCGTTAGTCCGAAATACAACGGTTTTAGTATCTTATGCTCCTGCCCGAAATACAATGTTTTGATGGTTATTTTTAAAGGCGCAAGGCGTCATGTTAATCGTACGACCCAATCAAACTGAAGAATTTGTGTTTTACAAGTATCAGCAAAAATTTAAAATATGCAAATGTTGGTAATTGTCATATTATTTAAAAGTCACTAATCAATAATCATTCTTATCATTTGCACAATCTAATCAAATACCTATGCGCGACAGACTTATGAGACGTTTGTATGCATATATTCCATATTTTTTACACCCAGCTTTTAATAGAACCCGCGATAAATTGCTTAAATTATATTTGATCAATATATAGGATTTGTGAACAAACATTAACACTTCAAGTTTTTATTCAAATTTGATGGAGTAGATAGTTTACTGATATGGATTGACATATTTCCTTGTGCAAGTTGTAGTATGCTTCAGTATCAATCATTTAATAAGAGTTTCAGACCTACCAGCATAATTTGGACTAATATCTACAACACTCGCCAGAGGTCCTGTTGACACTGATCCATGTATTCCAATTGCCATAGTCAGAAATACGATGGCTGCCATTGAATCACAGCCAGAGTATGCCAAAGCCAGCATGAATACTCCCTGACCCATACAACCTGTAATATGTATACTACATTACTGAATGACATAAATTCTCTAATTCAGAAAAATATAATCATAGGCAAATAAATGAACATCTTGCCAATACATGGGAATAGGAGTAACTCTTTTTCAATAAGTACATAGTTTATATTGTTTTAACTAGCGTACCTATTTTAAACTTTTATTATAAAGTAATATTTGTACAGTCACTAAAAATAATTTTTGTTTGATATATCAGGCAAACCCAAATTTTGGAAAACTACTGTTTTTTAATTCTATTAACAAAATAACTTTCATCTGCAAATGGAAATCACTTATTCGACCATCGCCAAGTTAATTATCTGATAACTTACTAATATCAATTGCCCTTCTCTCGATCCGCTTTTACATTTTGTGTAAGCAATATTATAATTCATAAGATTACATCAAAAGAATAATCTCATTACATAATGTGAAAATTAGGATAGGTATTTTGCTAATGGAAAACTTATTAAGGTTTTCATCGAACCTTTAACAAGTAGCTGGAAAAGCAAATTGGCTTTGAAAATTTTCAATCATTTCCGAGAATGGAAATTTCAGTATCAAACAAGTTCGTTAATAAAATTTAAAAGTCTAACTAAAAATTAAATTTGTTGCAAATAGGCTTAATTTTCTCTGGAAAATTATATAATGGAAGTTTTGGGTTAAATGTTATCAAAGCGTTCTAACATTGCGAATGCTTTGATCTCAGCTGGGAAGTATGAACGGGGCATAGCAGAAGTCCGAAAAAATTAATAGGATCTAGAAAATATAGATATGTTCCAGCTGTATTATAGATAAAAATCATCTTAGATTTAGGTCCAGGCAAATTAATTTAATGTTTCGCGAAAATGACCCTTCGGCTTTGCGTTCACCCTCTACAGACAATATCGTCTATAAAACCTTATGTGAATGTAATAAATTTTTTATAGGGGACACCTATAGGCCATTAACCATAAAAAACTGCCACAATCACATATTTTTCAAAATGTATTTGATAACCATCATAGATTACAATGAAGCACATCAAGCATTTTCGCAATGTATCGCGTTATCAAAATATAAGAAAGTACTTTAATGTTATTAAATAAAGATAATTGTGTTGTTTCAATTTCTGTTAATTCTAATAACACTGGATCACCTTGCAATATTTATGATAGAGCAGCTCAAAAACACAATTATTTACCTAATAACATCTCAATATGAGATAGGCCTAGACAAATACGACTTTAAAATGATACTGCATTGTTCTTTTCAAAGTCGAACTCAAAGGGTCAACTAGAAACTTGACCAAGTGCACGTCTTTTTTATTGTCCGGCTATTCAAATTGTTGTAATTGTTTTTTTAATTATATTCACTTTTAGTGTTCTCGCTTTTGATATCAGTGTCAGGCTTTGTTCATCGAAACGTCAAGTCCTTATAGGTTACTAACTATAATAGGGTTATCTAAGTGACATTTATGCAATTTATAGCCTGCGACTAGGACCAAAGAGGTCCTATGTTTTTCTTGTTGGGTTAGTTTCTAGTTAGTTTGATGCAATTATGTTAAAACAATGTGGGGATAAAGGTAACTCTTTGAGCTGCAACAATGTCTATATAAATAGTAGTCGCATTACATAACAAGTATTGAAAGTACTAGTTTTTAAATCTGGATATTTTAACACGAGACGGAGCCCGATTGCTTCCAGGTTATAGACGTATTTCCACATCGGTAATACGCACTATTTTCCTACGACCACGTGCGAAAATAACACAAAAGGCACTCTAGATTCTCAGGAAAACGATCTCACGTATGTTGAAACAATACCTCCTACCAGTAGACCTACTGGCTAATATTAATATTGCAGTGACGTCATCACATCTAATCAAATTCTTGTGCCATAAGCATACCCTGGAATGGAAGCCCAGTAAAAGTATTGATTATTTTATCGCGCGTACTTCCGAATTTAATGCTGATTGTCACGCTCTACGACTAGAATTCCGAGTCGCAGCTCGCCGTCCTCGATGTATTGTGAATCCAGAGTTTCCAGATTGAGCGATTAATCGCAATTTGGGCAGCGTCTCCTTGTAGTTTGCCACAAATTTTTCAAAGAAGCAGTTACGATTAAAAAAAAATGTATGCTGCAACTTGCAACACGTTTTTCTTCTTGAAGTGAAAGTGAAAGTAAAGATTTTTTTCAATTAAAAGGAAACCTAGCCCCGGGGAGTCGTGTTACAAATACCCGGCATCGTTAGTGGGGTCGTTAGAGTGCCACCAGTTCTGTCCAACTAAACTGGAAAAGCTCCGCTAGTGTTATGCATGGTGGCTAGGCCCACGTATTATATCAAAAATTACTCAAGCTTATCTTAACAAGAAAACACAATCTAAAATTTAAGGAACAATATATTTGTTACTAGTTCTTTTTTTTTAATTCAGCAACGATACTACAGTAAAACTTTTGCTGTTTAAATGGAGGACAACATGGAGATTGTACGGAGACCAATGCTGTTGTTAATGGTACTGTATGCCTTACAACTAAATGCATTAAATACTACAAACCGAAGTGATCACTTTGATGCTAACTAAGCTAAATACATCTAGGTATGCGTGCGCTAATAGCTGCACTGATTTTAAATGTAGCAATAATAATATGTAGCAATGAACGGCCACAATAATTAA
>MU184822.1:0-13510 GCA_016904865.1 Pissodes strobi | reverse complement strand
TACGGGGAGTGACGCCCCCGCCATTCCGAGTTGCCATGGGATATGGCCCATCAAATTCCATCGTCCTCCCCCAGGCTGGAGAACACCAAAGTACAAAGTCTGGGGCCGATCAATGACAGTTTGTGACGAGAGGGGCTGCATTGTATTGGCAGGCAGGAACGTCAAACTGGTGAGAGCAGTTTGATTACGGGGAGTGACGCCCCCACCATTCCGAGTTGCCACGGGATGTGGCCCATCAAATCCCATCGTCCTCCTCCAGGCTGGAGAACACCAAAGTACAAAGTCTGGAGCTGATCACTGGGGCGTGATCCAACAAACCCCATTTTTACCCCTGTCAGACTAGAGACCGCCAAAGGAATGAGTCTGAGGCCGATGCTTCGAGTGGAAGCGGCCCTAGGTGGTAGATGCATAAGCCTACTCGCATCGTCCGGTGAAAGACCACCCCACCAGAATTGGGAAGCGCTAAGTGGTTTTCCCAAATCACGTTCCGCTTCCGCGCTGGTGGTCCCGGGTTTCACAGTAGGAATATATGGACATGATGGTGCTTCCAGGATCAAAATATTCCGGTGGTAAACTCCCCGGCCATTCGGATCTCCGGGCGCTGGGTGGCCCTGGGAGCCCTTCATTCCGCATTTCACAGACAGCAAAGATACCGAACCAATTTAGAATAGTTTTCTGCAACATAAGAGGCCTAAATACAAACATAAATTCGGTACACCAACATCTACAAGCAAATAGACCACACATATTAGCCCTTACAGAAACACAAGTATGTTCTACAACAACAACAGTGAACTACCTCTATCCTGGTTACGACTTACATACCCTTAGATATAAGTTCGGAATATGCCTTTTCGTCCGAAGCGACCTTTCATGTCACCGCGAGGAAACACTCGAACCGAACAACCTTGACGTCATGTGGCTCAAGTTCACCGCCAAGGGATTAACCAAGTTTATATGTTGTATCTATCGCCCTCCGAGCGATAGAGCCTACCAAAGCTTTTTCTCAACACTAGCTACCACCTTTGACTCAATACAGGTCGATCACCCCAGTTCAGAAATAATCGTTCTGGGAGACTTCAATGCCCACAACACCAACTGGCTCAAACATCACAACAAGACCGACAACGAAGGTAGAGAAGCTGAAGCATTTGCCATCAGCTGCGGGCTTACTCAACTTGTAGACGAACCAACTCGAATCTCAGAGAGGGGCGAATTCGCCGCTCTCCTGGATCTTTTTCTGACCACCAATCCTGACCAGTACAAGGTTACAGTTGGTCCGCCATAAGGTACCTCCGACCACAAACTTATTACAACGGTTTGTGAATTGCCACTCATACAGAAGGATCCACCATTGCCTCGCAAAATCTGGCATTACAATTCTGCAAACTGGGACGATCTAAGGCAGTTTTACCTAGATTTTCCTTGGCTCGACGTCTGCTTTGCCACTGACGACCCGTCAGACTGCTGCGAAGAGATCATGCAAGTAATCTCCTCAGGAATGGAAGCATACATCCCAAATTCCATCAAGTTACCATCAAAAGGAAAGCCCTGGTTCGACAAAAGATGCGAAAGAGCTGTAGGAAGGAAACAGCAAGCCTATAAGTACTGGCAGCAAAATCAGACCGCTGAAAATCTCAATTATTTTATCGAAGCGAGAAACGAGTGCAAGCGTGTGATCGACGAAACTAAGGACAAACACAATCAAAGGATCAGGAATAAACTTTTGCAATGCCCCAGTGGCTCCAGGAATTTCTGGTCGGTAGCAAAGGCAGTAAGTAACAACTTTACAAAAACGTCTCTCCCACCTTTGACGGACGAACGTGGCATCACGGCGACTACAGCCAAAGAAAAAGCAAACATGCTCGCCAAAATGTTTTCATCGCACTCTACCTTAGACGTGCCCCAAAGCAAGACTCTCCCCACTATACCGAACATCAACACCACCATGGCAGAAGTCAAGTTTTCTCATCGTGATATTCGCAAAATCCTTAAAGAACTAGATACGCAAAAGGCATCAGGACCGGACGGAATACCTGCCATCGTGCTAAAGAACTGCGCCAACGAACTAACACCTGTTCTTTCCAGGCTTTTTTCTCTTTCTTACAGAAAAGGGATTTACCCATCCTCTTGGAAAGTCGCTCGAGTGCAACCTGTTCCAAAAAAGGCAAGAAAACCACGCCCTCAAACTATCGCCCGATTGCCTTGCTTCCAATAATCTCCAAAGTCATGGAACGTGTAGTCAACCAGCAACTACTCAAGTACCTCGAGAGCAACAGAATAATCAGCGATAATCAATACGGCTTTCGCAAAGAGAGATCGACAGGAGATATATTGGCCTATGTCACTCATATATGGAGTAGGGCAATTGAAAACTACGGAGAGTCTCGAGCGATTGCGTTGGATATTTCAAAGGCATTCGACAGAGTTTGGCATGACGGACTGCTCAACAAACTGCCGTCCTTGGGACTGCCCGCCTCTCTCTGCAGCTGGCTGGCCAGTTTCCTTAAGAACCGATCCCTACACGTTGCAGTCGATGGACACATCTCGGACACATTCACCATCAACGCGGGCGTGCCTCAGGGCGCAATACTTTCACCAACTCTGTTCCTCATCTATATTAATGACCTGCTGATCGAAACGAATAATCCTGTTTACAGTTTTGCAGATGACAGTACCCTTGTCTCCCACTTTAGATCAGAAAAACCCTTACCAGCGACTGAGACTCATCACCGCAGACAGGAGCAGATTACAGCAATTAATCAAGACCTGGAGAAAGTTCAAACTTGGGGCGACCGAAATTTGGTCCAGTTCAATGCAGCAAAGACCCAAGCAGCAACGTTTACTAAGAGGGCCAATACAGCGGGCCCTGACATAATTATGGCAGGATCGACCATTCCTTCATCCTCGTCAATCGGGCTGCTGGGTGTCTCGGTCAACAGCAATATGTCATGGCATGACCATGTTGCTAACATCGCAAAATCAGCCTCTCAGAAGCTTGGTGCGCTATTTCGCAATAAAAAACTCTATTCACCGCAGCAGTTGCTCTTGCTGTACAAAGCGCAAATAAGACCGTGCTTAGAATATTGCTCATATATCTGGGGTGCCGCACCAAAGCATACCCTAAAGCTGCTGGATTCCATTCAGAAGAGGGCTGTGCGTCTCGTCGGCGATCCGGAGTTGACCCGGAATCTGGGTAGTCTGGAACATCGCAGACATGTGGCCGAGATGTCTCTGTTTTACAGATACTTTCACGGCAGATGTTCCCAGGATTTGGCCCGCATAATCCCGCCCCTGGAAACTCCTGTCAGGCAGTCCCGACAGACGGCAGGAGCGCACCAGTTCGTCGTACAACTATAAACACCTAGAACATCGCTTTACCAGAACTCCTTTGTCTGGCGCACTGCATCACTTTGGAACTCACTTCCAGGACATCTGTTTCCCACTAATTACAACCTACAAATATTCAAGAACCGTGTCCATCAACATCTTCGCACACACACCGCTCGTCGAGCGCCATAGGATCTACCTTTAGTGTGTGTGCCACTGCCATAAAAAAAAATTTTCACCTGCAACTTTGTCAAATCTCTTCAGCACTGTTAATGGTCTATTTTTGGACTCGATAGATATTAGGAGGATTCAGAGAATACACACTTCTCGTTTAAGATTGATTTTTGGAATAACGCGTAGACATGAGTATCACATAAGTTGAGCGAATTGGGATGGCTTGACATGGATCGTCGGCGTGTTATGCATTCGGTGTGCTTTTTCTATAAGGTCATTAAATTTAAATGCCTTTCATATCTCCACGACAAACTTACATATCGCACATATATTCACATTCTTATCATACGTAGACAACATTTATTAACAGTACCTTCTCGCAATAAGGAGTTATTTAAAAGGTCATTTTCTTATCAGAAGGCTTCTTTGGTCAATAAGTTTAAAGTTAACGATTTTTCAGCCTCAACGTCAGCCTTTAAAAGACGAATTAAATACAAATTACACTGTCAGTAAAAAGCCTATACTACTTGTGGTTAACATCTCGCTTCGCTCGTTCCGCAAACTTTCATGCCCGTGCCTTAAACATGCACTTTTCACACTTGTATCATAAATAGCTCTTTTTGTTAAGCAGTAAATTGACGAAACGTGACGTGGCTTTCACTATGGTAAATTTCTGATGTGAAATCTGATTCGCTCTATACAATATGTGTCTACTATACAGCCTTAGATTACCCGGCTTAGTCAGATGCTGTGTAAACCAATTTCCCAAAGCATTTGATTAAAGTACACCACCCAAATTTGCTGATAAAATTATATAATTTTGATGTGCATGGTATCCTATTCAGGTTACTGTACTCGTACTTGAATGACAGACTCCATTATGTTAAATTAGATAGTTCAACTTCAAAGCATACACTTTGCTACGTCAGGCATTCCATAGGGTTCCCACTGAGACCTCCTTTTTAACTGACATTAACAGCTGTTTTAAAATTATTGCATACATATTGTATGCAAATGACTCGAAAAACATATAAAAATGTTTTTGATTAAAGTTTCTGGTTTCAAAGGAAATATTTGTGACCTGCATTTTATAATTGCCAGTACAGTATAATATTTGTTGTGAAATATATCACTGTATTTGCGCTAAGCTTCTTTTCTGTATTAGATCGAAGACATAGTGAAGAAAATATATAAAAACCAAATATTGAGCCTTTAACAAAATCGTTTACAAAATCAGTCTAAATTTATAATGAGGCTCATCTGGAACTTTCCCAAGCCGATTCTCACTTGAAAAATTTAATCAGGAAAATTATTAAAATGCCGAAATTATTAAAATGAAATTCTCGTAGACCAGTTTGTGCTACCATTTATATGCATGAGATTTTTAATAATTTAATAGCTTGTAATGACATATTGCAAGCTATATTCAGAAGTAGCCGTCCTCGTTCTTCGGCCTTTCTATGCCATCAAAATTTATCAAACCAATTCGACTAGACTCTAATAATTATTTTAATTACATTGATATTTGCTTAATTGTTCGTTCACTCAGGCCAAACATCGAGCCATAAGTTTCTTCTGAAATAAATAGTGTTATTAAAGTACTGTAGTAAAATTGCTATGCTTGCTTATTCTTCTTTGCACATTGATTAAAAGTGGGTTTTTGCCATAATATCTTGTTGTAAAATATACAATTATGCTGAAGCGCCTAATTAACTAACTGAATAATTATAGTTTCAGTTTTCACCTTATAACGATTAGAGATTCCACTGATTGTGGAGTGAGAAATTACCATTATAACGGCAACGAAATTACAAAGAGGAGAGTTTTACTGAAAACATCTTGTGGTACCTTGTGAGTAATTAATATTTGTAACATAATATTTTCTAAATTGAAACCCACGCCCTCAAACTATCGCCCGATTGCCTTGCTTCCAATAATCTCCAAAGTCATGGAACGTGTAGTCAACCAGCAGAATAATTTGAAATATTTAGTGCATTGAAATTAATAGAAGAGTTTCCATGAGCTCATGAAATACAAGCCCTTTTTAAACAATAAAATCTTTATTTTCTGTAATATAGCATATGCAGTAAATTCTCTAATTTTTAACCTTCATAAGGTACCAAACGATTATTTTCTTTACGTTTATTGCCTTTTACTTTTTTTTTATACCTGGAAAAGTAACCAAGCAATTTCCTTCTTGGCATGTGTTAATATTAATTTATATTATTAGCCCATAATTTAATAATTGTCAATACATATTAAAAAAATATGGCGTCGGAGATAAATTTACCCTGACCGAACTTTAGAGTGTGCTGTATTTCTAGGCAAAAAAAAATACGAGTCACCCCTGTCCCTTTCTTGCACCGTACCACTCACATCATCCATCTTGCTGTCGCATCGTGATAGATATTTCTATACTACCACAGTTGTGTACTAACGTTTGAGAAAGCAGCGTATTATTTTCAGGAAAAAGATCATTTCAAGTACCGTAGAGTTACGTTACTTTGACCGGGTGTGTAACATTGACCGAAAACTCAAAAAAAGCTTAATGTCGGGCCGGTGCAATACGATCGGATGCGCATTTTAAGATCCTTTACAGGCGTAGCCGACTATATCAAAATCGGCCTCTCCTATTGGTCGATCCGCATGGCCCTCCGATCGCTTCGCTCGCTACGGGGGCTCAAGAAAAGTAAACTAACCAGGTGCTAACCCAATCTAACCCAAGACATACCCAAAATCAAGAAAAAAAGCTGTTTAGAAACATAATCTTTAAAAAAATAAATACAAAAAAGCAACGGGGTTCGAACCCGTGTTTTCTAGGTGACACCCAACGATCTAAACCTCTACACCACGATAGCTCTTGCGAGAAACTGATTGCATCACGAAGACATATTCTAATACGGGATGAATCGACCAATAGGAGAGGCCGATTTTGATAAAGTCGGCTACGCCTGTAAAGGCTCTTTAAATGCATGAGATATGCGACCTGGTTTTTAACTATGACGGCCAGTCGGCTACTGCTTCATAGATGGCGCGCGAAAGCGTTTTCGCACGTGAATTGAAGCAGGTCTCCCAGAAAAACTTTGACCGTTGTGGCTGCTACAGGTGGAAATTCTTTACCCTGGAAACTTTACTTCACAGTTGAATATTCAGTCCACAGTTTTTGTTGAAATTGTACAGGTAAGTTCCCTATAGTCTTGTGAAATGATTGTCATAAACGAAGACCGCTATCTTCCAGTATTTTAGATTTTTATTTTCAAATGTTGATATAACCTCAAATTTACTATTTATGGCGATAACTTTGACCATACTGTAGCGGTCAAAGTTAGGGTTTGTTTAAATAGTTAAATATGTACCTAGGTACTTTTTTTGTTTCACAATGCCAAAAAGAAGGTACTGTACCTACGATAGAGGCGAAAATAAAGCCAAACTACAACAGGCGTTAAATATGATAAGAACAGGGCAGATATCAAAGAATGAAGCAGTTAAAACTTTCAACATACCGAAGGGTACCCTAATAAATAAGTCTAAGCAGCTACATACTGGTAAAGTTGGCCGTCCATTCATACTGATGCCAGATGAAGAAAAAGCTATAGTAAGTCACGCGTTAAAAGTCAGCGAATGGGGGGTTCCCTTTTAGCCGCATCGATTTACAACATTTGGTTTGCGACCTACTAAACAGAAAGGGAGAGACGGCGCGACGCCTCAATTTAAAGAGAACATGCCAACTCTTAGATGGGTCACTAAGTTTATTAAGCGACATGGAGAGCTGAGCCATAGATTAAGTCAAAGTCTTAAAGTTTCGAAAGCTGAATTAACACCAGAAGAATTGAATAGGTATTTCAACTCACTGAAAGAAACTCTGCTCGTCAATGAAGATGATTTTATTGATCCCAGTAGGATTTATAACTATGACGAAACTAACCTGGCGGACGATCCAGGTAGAAAGAAGTTCATTTTTAAAAAGGGAACCAAATATCCTGATCGAGTGCGTGATTCTACAAAGGCCAGTGTGTCACTCATGTTCTGCGGATCCGTCAGTGGGATGATGTTACCTCCGTACGTTGTGTATAAGGCGGAACACATTTGGTCAACATGGACGGAGGGAGGGCCTCCAAATACACGCTATAATAGAAGCAAAAGTGGCTGGTTCGATTTTGTCATCTTTACAGATTGGTTTTGCCACTTATTTGTCCCAAACGTTAGAAGACAGCACACGGATGAAAAAATTGTCGTGCTTGGTGACAAACTTGCCAGCCACTTTTCTTCACAAGTGCTGGAATGCGCCCAAGAAAACGGCATTGTTTTTGCGTGCTTTCCCAAAAATTCAACCCACTTGTGTCAGCCTCTGGACGTTGCGTTTTACGCACCGTTGAAGAGGAAGTGGCGTAATATACTTGATACCTGGAAAAGTAACCAAAAAAAGAAATCCCAGGTTATCTAAAAAGACCAATTTCCTCGACTTTTGAAAAATATCTGCGATTCTGTTTGCCCAGATAATGATTCTACCAATTTGATATCTGGATTTAAAAAGTGCGGCGTTATGCCTTTTAATCCTGATGCGGTGATAAGCAGGCTACCTCAACAAAATGACCCTCAACAGGGTTCACAGAATTTGGTTTCTCAAGTCGTTGTGGATATGTTAAAATCCATGAGATACGGCAATTCAGATGTTCCTAAGAAACAAAGGAAATCTAAGATTAACGTCCAGCCTGGTCAAGGAATAGGCTTAGAAGATCTTCAGTCCAAAAATGATATTAATCCAGAAGCAGGTTCATCATCCAAACAAGAAAAGGTGGCTAAAAATAAAAAGTCGCAGAAAAAAAGAAAACTTAGCGAAAGTTCAGAAATAAGTGATGAAAATATTTCCCTTCATTCTGAAACCTCAGAAGACAGCTGTTTTGAAACCTGGCAAGCGAATACGATTAAAAAGCCCTCCTTTGATGAACTTAGTGACGAGGATTCAACTGATGAAAATTTGAATTTGGTAGATTTTAGGAAAAAATTTAAAGAAAAAATTGATCCTGTTGATCCAGAAAAGACAAAGGTACTTGCTGCGGGTGATTATGTAGTGGTATCTCTAAATACTGCAAATAACAGAAAGAAATACTATGTTGCTCAAATAACTTCCGTTGCACAAAAATACGAGGTAAAGTTTATGAGAAATAAATATTCCAAATTTGTTTCGCCCGTTGTGGAAGATATTTCGATGGTAACCAAAGACTCTATTGTCTTAAAATTAAATACATTTCATGACACTAAACGTGGTTTACTATTTCCTGAATTGCAGCATTTAGAACTAAAAATTAAATAAGTAGTTATTAACATCCTATATATCTAAAATGTTTGTTTGTTAGTTGATTAGTTTAGTTCTATACAGTCTGTACGGATTTTTCTGACTAATAATAATTTATGATTAATGCAATAAACCTTTGTTTTCAACCTAATTTTTGTATTTTATTATTTTAAAAATAGCAAAATGCTCACCAAAATTTTTTAAAACGATTAGGATGATCAAAGTTATAAGATAAGAGCCCTAACTTTAACTGACTTATCGTCGCTTTAAAATAGCCGGTCAATGTTATGTCCACCGTCTGTAACTTTGACCACCCTAGTTTTTTTTTAAATTGTCGTTATAAAATTTTGGATTAAAAAATCAAACGGCAAAATAATAAGCCATATTCTAACCCATGTACAGGCTGTCCCATTTTCGATGATATTACGGGGTATCTCACTTACGAGTAAAGATAGAGCGTTGCGGTTTTCGCAATACTGTGCTACTTTTTTGTGAAAAGAACGATGGTATAAACAAAATTTTCATAGCCCGCTTCGTTTCTGAGATACAGGGCGAAATTGAAAATAATGCATTTTGGGACCCCCCTCGTAACTCCGTTATCCTTTAACATATCGCAAAGCTAAAAATTGCTCTACAGACAGTTTTTGACGTAGAATCCAGTGGCGTGATCAGATTTTTGCTGTGAGCTGTCAATTTTTAGCTATAAATCAAATTTATGTTTTTTTTAATGGAACACCCTGTATATTTTTCTTTCGTTTGATTGGAAATGTTATAAGCTTTATAAAAATATATAATACATTATATGTATTTTAAATAATAAGCCTAAAATTCATAATTTCACAAAATGTGTCTCGATACGACACTCTTGTATTTTTTTTAATGTAACACCCTGTATATTTTTCTTTCGTTTGATTGAAAATGTTATAAGCTTTATAAAAATATATAATACATTATATGTATTTTAAATAATAAGCCTAAAATCCATAATTTCACAAAATGTGTCTCTATACAACACTCTTGATGAGTATAGTATAAGCATTGTCTTTTAAACAACGGTATAAGTATTAGCAGGCAGATACTATTAAGAACAATGGAATTGTAATTTTTTATTGGGCAGACCTTTCAGTGGCAAAATTTGTATTTTCTGTGTAATATTGTATTTTTTATGACGGCTCAAAATGAAAATTATCAATATTTTGAAAAATATAACATGTTAGTCTGCTTTATACAGAGCAATGAAAACTTCCGTGAAGCTTCTCAGCTATATTCCAATAAGTTTGTTTGAATATTTATTTACCTTTTGACTTATTTGGGTTTATTTTTTTTAATTTATAGATATTCCGAAAGAAGGCATCCTGATCTTTTAATGTTTTCCGGAATAAAGAAAAAAATTGGTAGAACAAGGAACGTTGCCTCCGCCCTTACCGCGATTTTCCTTATTATACGTTTTTGGTAGGGGCCGGATAAACGTTCCATGTTCTCTTTATTCCGAAAAACATTAAATGACCAGGTTGCCTTTTTTTCAGAATATCTTTTTTTCAGAATATCCATAAATTAAAATGATACTTAAATAAAATATATAACCGAAATACATATACATATATTGAATAATAGTTGAGAAGCTTTACGGGAGTTTTCATTACTCTGTATAAAGCAGACTAACATGTCATATTTTTCAAAATATTCATAACGTAAAAAATACAACATTACACAGAAAATATAAATTTTGCCACTGACAGGTCTTGCCAATAAAAAAATTACCATTCCATTGCTCTGATAATCTCTGCCTACTAATACTTATAACGTTGTTTAAAAGATAATGCTTATACTATACTCATCAAGAGTGTCGTATAGAGATACATTTTGTGAAATTATGAATTTTAGGCTTATTATTTAAAATACATATCATGTATTATATATTTTTGAAAAGCTTATAAAATTTCCATTCAAACGAAAGATAAATATACGGGGTGTTCCATTTAAAAAAACATAAGTTTGATTTATAGCTAAAAATTGACAGCTCACAGCAAAAATCTGACTACGCCACTGGGTTCTACGTAAAAAAGTATGTAAGAGCAAGTTTTTAGCTTTGCGATATGTTAAAGGATAACGGAGATACGAGGGGGGTCCCAAAATGCATTATTTTCAATTTCGCCCTGTATCTCAGAAACGAAGCGGGCTATGAAAATTTTGTTTATACCATTGTTCTTTTCACAAAAAAGTAGCACAGTATTGCGAAAACCGCAACTCTCTATCTTTACTCGTAAGTGAGATACCCCGTAATATCATCGAAAATGGGACACCCTGTACGTCTTTAAATTATTCAAAAATCTTACGCCAAAACGAAGATATTCAACTTCAAAGTTCAAAATCGGTCAATGTTACGTAACTTTACGGTATTGTATTTATTTCTTTATTATTGACTAATACCCCTGTGTTATTTACAAATTAATTTTTTCAATGTGCCCTTCTGTTCTACAAATATGGACGAAATATTACCAGAAACACAGCTCAGTGATGCTGAAAAAGATTGTGTGTGAGAAGATGATACTGAGAATTATACATATGCATAATATGCGAGCTATCTCAAACAGTAAACCATGGTTTGGAATAGAAACCAGTGTAAGCGGACCATTGACGAGAGCAAGAAGAGATATAACGAACAGATCAAGAGCAAGCTTATAAACTGTCCTAACGGATCCAGATCCTTTTGGTCTGTTGCCAGAGCTATCAAGCAGGTTTTCTCAAAGACGTCAATCCCACCATTAGCCAAAGATGATGGCTCAATAGCGGAAACGGCCAAAGAAAAAGCGAATATTCTTGCCGAAATATTTGCATCAAATTCTACTTCAGATCATCAAGGAAATACTCCCCCAACTATCACGACAGTGAATTCCTCAATGCCAGGTCTGTTATTTCGCCAACGCGAAGTGAAACCAGTATTCAAAAGCCTAGACACTAACAAGGCAGGGCCGGATGGCTTTCGATCAATAGTGCTGAAGAAATGTGCTGCTGAACTAACACCTCCACTATGTAGGCTCTTCTCCATATCATATAGAACTGCACGCTTTCCTACTAGCTGGAAATGCGCTCAAGTGCAACCAATCCCGAAGAAAGGTAAAAAAATTATTCCAAATAACTACAGTCCAATTGCCTTAGTTCCCATCATGTCCAAAGTCGTGGAGAAACTGATCAACGAACAGCTCTTAAAATATTTTGACTCGGCAGGCATAATAAGTGATCGCCAGAAGAGAAAGACAAAAGTAGAGCTGGTAGGAACGGACCTAGCGCGAGAGAGAGAGAGAGAGAGAGAGAGAGAGATTTTAAGGTTTCTCATTGTTCACTATCCACACCTGAATCGGCGAGATGAGTGGCCGAAGATTTTCTAAAACTGTGCCCTGTATACAGTTCAGGATCTGGCAGTCCCAAAAAGACTGCGGTTTCAGAAGGTATTTTACCAAACGTATTTATGCCAACAGGCTGAGAATTGCACTTTCCTAAGCGGTAGTTTACAAGAAATCTTCTGTGAGGTGTAATTTTGGGTATCCATGTTTTTTTTTCTTTAAGAAAGCAGTTAACTTTGAAAATTGTGCAATATCGAGAGACGTTGTAGTTTTCAAAAACGTTTTTAGCATTGAATAACGTGAGCAGAGCGTTTATGCTTATTTACATTGGAAAAATATGCTAGGAATAACTTCTCCTTGTGACTATGGACATTTCTTTCATTGCACCATTTTTGAAACGAGTGCTCGTTTTCATAACGTTTCTTGACTTGGTGGGCAGCAAACTCATAGTGACACTACTCGCCTCTTCAAGAAAGTCATCAGGCATTGAATCTTCGTCGAAATATTCGGAAATATTTGCCATTTTAAAGTTGAAAAACGAATAATTCAAAAGACGTCGTTAAGCAACTTCGAAAAGTTGTTAATATCATAGCAAGTAGTCAACAAAAGTACTGTTGAAAAGAGCTTCTTTTCGACACTACTTTGCGTATCGAAAAGACTTCTTTATGATACCAAAATAGAAAAAATTATATTTGACATTATCAAAACTGGCACTCTAAGTATCAATTAAAGCCCTATTTTTTCTAATGGATTTCATCGTACCAACTTTTAAGAGGGCTGTTTGCTCTTACTAGGAAATTTTCACATATCAGTTTAATGAAAATGTTACACTTTTTGAGGAAATTTTAATGCATGAGATAAATTCTTAATGTAATCACGTCGGAGTCTGATTTCACCCAAAGCTATGTAAAAATCGTACTCTACTTTACCTATACCCGGAAAATGGCCCAAGCATTGCCACTCATAGGAAAACTTTCCATAGTTTTACTGCAATGCATATTCTAAGAATAGAGCCTTGCTTCAATTGCTTGTTCAAATATTATGACAACGTGACTGCTGTGGGACGTAAAATATTGATTAATAGTCATAAAAATTTTCTCTATAATATACACAAGCGAAAGAAAGAGTTAAAAGAATAATTGTATGAACAGGATTATTGTGTTTTACATCACAGGCAGAAATACCAAGATACTATGAAAAGCATTCTAGACGACTGAAGAGTTTCAATTTTTTCAACAACGGTTGGAAATATTGAGCAATGACTATTAGTCTTATTTTAGATGAAAAAGAGGGGCGTAGATGCATTCTTGAAAGCTTTAATGAAGATTCCATTTTGGGTATCGAGAGGAATATTCATAGATGCACG
>MU184821.1:116160-131756 GCA_016904865.1 Pissodes strobi | reverse complement strand
GTAGGTGTATCGTATATGGGCCAGTGAATTTTACGTTTTATTCTTTTGAAGTGTTAAAAGCACAAAATAAGTGGTATAAAATATGGTGAATTGTGG
Organism: Pissodes strobi; assembly: GCA_016904865.1. Classification (NCBI taxonomy): domain Eukaryota; kingdom Metazoa; phylum Arthropoda; class Insecta; order Coleoptera; family Curculionidae; genus Pissodes; species Pissodes strobi. The sequence goes on along the minus strand of MU184821.1, from coordinate 131,660 downwards.
AATTGCGGGATGCAAAAACTATACACGTATTACGAAAGGGACTGATATAAGATACTTTCGATTCCCGACACACGAAGACCTGGCGAAACGATGGATAGTTGCTTGCCGTCGAACGGATAAAGTTAATTTAAAAAAATAGTAACTGCGACGCTACTCTCATTAATATATGTATATTCTGTAAAAATACAATAAGTAATATACTCGTAAGTAGATATTTAGTTTGGTAAATGAAGTTAAATATTTTATTTTTAATTTTGCTAAATTATTCTGGTTTCTATCTTTTAGTTGCATTCTTGCATATAGACTTTATTGAAGTGAAAACTTCTTTAGGCGCGTTTTGCGTTTTTTTTTTGTGGGGGTTGAATGAGACCGAGGCGTCACGCTCGGATATGGAACCTCACGCGTCACGCTCCTACTGGCATGTTCCCGTATAAGTAAAGGGCCGAAATTTTCAGGGGATGTAGCCGGGATCCTGGACGAAAACGGGATCCCGTACCCCCCCCCCCCCCCGTTTGGCCAGGGGAAGGGGGAGCAGGAAAAACTTAAATAATTAATTTCAGAAAAACGGAAAGAGCTACGGGGTCGAAATTTTTATGACAGGTGCGCCCCATGGGGGGCCACCTTAGACCATACGGGGGCGACCGGGGCTCTAATTTAAGGGGGGATTATGGGGGAAAACCGTTCCCGTATAGGTAGAGGGCTGACATTTTCAGGGGATGTAGCCTGGGTAAAAAGAAGATCCTGGCCAAACGGCGGGAGGGCCGTTTGGCCAGGAAAGGGGGGAAAAGGAAAAATTTAAATAATTAATTTCGGGAGAACGGGAAGAGGTACGGGGTAGATATTTTTATGGTAGGTTCGCCCCATGGGGGGTCCCCTTAGACCATACGGTGGGGGCCGTATGGTTGATAGTTTTGAATTATTAGAAAGTTTTGAATTAACAACAAGAATTAATGAGGAAGCATTAATATATATAGCCGGATATGTTGCTCACAAATTTAGGGGAAAATATAACTTAGTAAGAGGAACTGAAACTAAAAAAATGAAAATAGATAAGACGTCACAAAATTGGCTTACTTTTATTTCAAGGGGAAATCTGTTGTATCCAAATGAAGATTTGATACAAGTTACTAAATTAATGGAGTCCGAATTTAACAGTATGCATGGAGAATTTTTGGCAAGTGGAAAATTCTTATTTAAAAAGTTAGTCGAAAGAACTATGAACGGGCTAGATGGCAATATTAAAATTCCTTACGAAGTTCTCCTTTGCTTCTCAAGAACCCGCACATACATTAGACTTCGAGATCTTAATCGTAAACTAAGCTTTGAAAATGTAAAAAAAAATTAGACTGAAAAGTATAAAAATTTGCAAATTATAAAAAAAGCCATAATATTAAGTATTTTTAATAAATTATATATTTTAATGTTAATTAATTGTTTTTAGTTCTTTTTAATTCCCATTGAAACAGATAATAAAAGTCATTAATAGTTGGGTGATTTTTAATGCCTTTATTTTTGTCATTCAATATATATTTTTGCATGTTCCATGTTTGTATTTGCTGCTGTACTAAATATATTATTTTAAAATTAATAATGACCTGCTTTATTTTCAAATACCCATTTTTAGTTTTTATTACATATGTATACGATATATTAAGTATTTCTATTACTCTTACATTAACTTGTCAGTGGGTTAATATATCTATATATTCTTAAATCCAATTAAATGATCAATCATATTAAATATGCATGATATATAAGAAATAAACGTAGTTCTTATAATACTATCCATAAGATTGGCATACATACATTTAAATTTTGCGACGCACGTGACGTCACAGGCGGGACAATGACGGATAACAACATGCGCGCTGACATACCGTGTGTAGGTGTATCGTGAGAAATATAGTCACAACGTGTTATAAATGCTAATACAAATATATCGTTAACCCATACTTAGAATAGAGTTAATTTACATTAAGAAAGGCGGCAATTTCAAGCGTATTGTCAGCAAATCGAATCAATAAATTTAGAATTAATAAACCGATGAGTGCAAAATACAGCATCTTTTTTCCTAAATGCGGCGTATAAATTAAATTAAATTTCAATATTTGACATTGACAAAATCGGTTTGTTACACCCGTTAATGGTGAATATGTCTGAGATGTGTCCATCAACCGCAATGTGCAGAGATCGGTTCTTTAGGAAACTGTTAAACCAGCCGCAAAGAGAAGCTGGGCAGTCCGAAGGACGGCAGTTTGTTGAGCACTCCGTCATGCCAAACTCTGTCCAATGCCTTCGAACCAACGCAATCGATATATGAGTGGCATAGGCCAATATATCTCATGCCGGTCTCTGTTTGCGAAAGCCGTATTGGTTGTTGTAACGAACGTACAATTATACATATTACTATTATTAACCGAAACAACATTTTTGACACGGCATGCGTTTCGCTAATCATGCAGATACCTGCAAATTGCTTTCTGTATATTACCCCGTGTCAAAGAATATTCTACTACGAATATAATATTCTTTGGCCGTGTGTACGAACGTTAAAGTCGCACTTGTTTCACGATAGAGGAGTGTGAATATGCTTAACAAACGATTTATTTATTTACATGTCTCTACTTTCAAGTCCAGCAAAAAAATGTGAAAATAAATAATACTCTGTCAGAAATTTAAACTGATAGCTCAAGTTGTTTCGCCTACTGCTTTCCTATTATAGTTTAGCCAAAGTGGTTTTGCAGAATACTTGGCTAAGGAAATTTGTTATTGTCTCTTGGCTAAACGATTTCCTATATATCATTAAGCTCAAAATATTATAATGTTTTGCATTGTATTCTCTCTCAGCAGTCGATTATTTATGACTTCGTGATATTATAAAGCACCACAATGCTTAACGTTTTGTGGTTGTGAAATATGAAGGTAATTATTTCTGGGAAATGAACAATTCTTGGAAATAAGCGGTCTTATTTTGTAAGGCGTACCTAATTATGCAAAACAAATAGGAAATACTGTTTTATTGTTTTACTTTCTACAGTGAAATATTTGTTTGTTAACAATTTGCTTCTAAAATCATTAATCGGGGTTGAAACTACAAATGCAGTCTTCGGAATTCAAATTCATATTGTATGTAAAAATCATGTTTTTCTTCAAACGTCAGCAAATCCGTCATTACTCGACTGTGTAGGCGGCCGTGAAGTTTCGTTTTTCCTCCGCCGGAGCTTTACTTTTCACTTTTCCGCCGGCGGAGGTAAAAGTGTTGTCATAGCAACATAGATACAGTACAAACAGACAACAAAATAAGCGCCAACAACTCAAGATTTATTAAACTACAATTTGTATTTATCACTCAATTTGTGACTGCTTTTCTAAAAATCACTAATTTAGGAACAAATTGGTTATTATTTAATCGAATTTACTCAATAACTGCTTATCAATACGGAATTAAAACGCAATCGGAGACGCCATCTTAAAAAAATAATTATTGTTGACAGCGTCCACTGACAGCTTTATGTTACAATATTCACCGACACCGGTCTAAGCAAGGCCACCTACGACCGTGGTCTAAGCCGCCTTGCGAACCCATTTATCTTTAATAATAATTAGATATTATTACTATTAAGAGATGTTTTTGCATTAATATGTCGATATTTGAAGAAAAAACAGCATATTTTATTTGGAGGAAAAGTTACTTTTCATGGCTTGCTCTCTATTACCAGCCTCACTCCTTTCGGCTGTTAAACACGAGCGCGCCATGAAAAGTATCACTTTTCCTCCATATAAAATAATATACTATTTCAAACCAACAAATTTCTTAAAATGCTTTTCAAACTTTGCCAATTATGATGCAGAGGTTAGGAAACGACGTACTTACTAATTTTTAAAAGCCAGTGCGAAATACTTTTCTAAGCCTATTGAGACAATTCCTGGTGGACAATTAAGTAAAATGATTCGTAGTTATATAGGATGTTTCTATTATTCCGATTTCAAAATAGGATTACCTACACCTCATAATGTGTGATGTGATTGCCATCATTTAATTATTCTTGAGACTTCCGAAAACGTCTAGTTTATTATTTAATAAGGAAAACTCAATTGGCTATTGTAGGTCATTTGGTTTTCTGATGGTTGCTGTACGCGATACTATCTATCATTGAGGTTATCAACAACTTAAACTAAAGCGAATTACATTATTTATTTTTTGATTTCCCTAAAAACGTTTAATATGAGTAACGACGAATTACTTCTGCAAAAACTTTCTGTTGTCCTTTTCCTAAATTATAAGATACCAGATAATAAGCTAATGGATAATATTACTTACGTTGAGCTACGTTTAAGTTGAACTGGTATAACAACATTTTTAATGTTGTCCTGGCTTAGGTTGCTTAGGACTAATTGTACCAGCTCAACTTATACGAAGCTCAACGTCTGGTACTGGAATTTTCCCATTTAAAATACGTAATGTATTGTCGCGGGAATGAGAAATAACATTTAATGGGCAATGCAGATCACTAGCACAGACCAAGAAAAATAAGAGACTCAATGTTTCATTCATAAAACTCCTGGAAGAGCAATCTGTTATTATTTGCCATGTTATTGAAAATGACTAATGGGTGGGAGAGAGAAAGGAATATTTCGGCTCTAAGTGGCAATAATGTTAAGCGTTTGTCGCTTGTAATATTTTGTTCCCACACTCGCCAGAGGCGTATTGCTATGTAAGAAACCGGTGAAAAGAACATTATATAAAGATATTAATTTGTGATTTTGGTTTGTTTGTTAGAACAACCTTGGGTCCATAGATGATTATTTTTAAGGTGTCGATAGATTATAAAAGGAGTGTTTCTAAAACTTTTAGATTTAAATATTTCAAAAAAATCATTAATTATTGATAGATGAAAAAGTAAGTAACAATAAAATAGTTGTTTAATATAAGATTTATTTTGATTAAGAATGTAAGTTATACAATAATTATTATTGACGTAAGCTTGAAGGTAAAAAAGTTAAAAGAAAAATTGAACTTTCGGACTTTTATTGCCTAAATTTATTTGATGACAGGTTTTAGACTGGACTAAATCGATATCAATATTTGAAAACCATCGGTGATTTACTACGGACCGAAGCGTCGTGTTTTCCAATAAATTGATAATTGTTGCTTCGATCCCTTAAGAAATTGGAATGCTGTCAGTTTGCTTAACAATCATGCCACACCCTATCAAATGCTTTGGCTATTTCGAGAGCCACTGCACGAGATTCGCCGTAGCTCTCGACGGGATGATCACCGAACATTAACAATATACTAGAAGGTTCCCTGAACGCTAACACCCCCCCCCCCCCCCCCCCCTCCCTCCTTCCCCCGTCGCGGAATTTGATTAAATGCTGGTTAATCGCTTAGGCCTTGTGCCTCGTCTCACCCGCAGAAGTCTGGCGTCTCGCCCTTGTAAGAGCCATCCCACACACAGCGGTTTGTGACGAATCGGCTGCCGAGTCGGCGACCATGACACACACAGCTGTTTTTGCCGCAGCGTGGCGCAGCGCATGCGTCAGATGACGTGCCGAAGCGGCAAACAAGCAGCGACTCGTCATTGGCCGCCGTGTATGTTTTTCCCCATTTGCAATGTATATTATACGCGCCGAGTCGGCGTCCGACTCGCCAGCCGATTCGGCAAAAACCGCTGTGTGTGTCATGGCTCTAAGCGCTACATCAGAAGTGCCAACTGAAAGTGGACCTTCAATTTTCTAATTAATGTTCGGTGCCTTGGTCCACAGGTAGGTTGCGTAAGCCAGGAGATCCCTCGTTGCTCTGTGCTTGCGGAAGCCATACTGGCGATTGCTTATGATGCCTGCCGATTCGAGATATTTTAAGAGTTGTTCATTGATCAGTTTCTCCATGACTTTGGACATGATGGGAACTAAGGCAATTGGACGGTAGTTATTTGGAAACGTTTTTACCTTTCTTCGGGATTGGTTGCACTTGAGCGCATTTCCAGCTAGAAGGATAACATGCAGTTCTGTATGATAGGGAGAAAAATCTGCATAGTGGAGCTGTTAGTTCAGCAGCACATTTCTTAAGCACTATTACTGGAAATTCAGTCCTGTGGTCTTGTTTGTGTCTAGGCTTTTGGCTATTCGTCTCACTTCGCGTTAGCGAAATACCAGACCTGGCATTGAGGAAGTCACCCTCGGGATGGTTGGGGGAGTCTTTGCTTCATGATCTAAGGTAGAATTTGATGCAACTATTTCGGCAAGAATGTTCTCCTTTTCTTTGGCCGTTTCCGCTATTAAGCCATCATCTTTGGTCAGTGGTGGGATTAACGTCTTTGAGAAACCTTGATTGACCGCTTTCGGAACTGACCAAAAGGATCTTTATCCATTAGGACAGTTGAGAAGCTTGTTCTGGTTCTGCTAGTTATATCCTTTCTTGCTCTCGTCAATGGTCCGCCTACACTGGTTTCTAGTCGTGATGAATATATTTCTATTTTCGGCTATCGGATCTCGGCGCCATTTGCGGTAGGCGGCATTTTTAGCATTAATTGCTCTTGAGCAGTTTTTCCCAAATCATGGTTTACTGCATGAGGTACGTTTCATAGAAGAGGGGTTGAAAGCTTCCATGCCTGCTAGGATAACTTGAGTTATCTCATTGGCAGATTCAGGGGTGTTTGATTTCTAAAGCCGACATCTTTCCAAGGAAAATAAAGATAAAACTGGCGAAGATCACGCTTTACAGATTTGTAGTACCAAACCTTTCGGCGTACCTGCCGCTCCTGTATGTTGATAGCAACTTCGCAGATTGCAGAGATAAGATTGTGATCTGATTTGTCAGGATTAGTTGTTAAGAATAGATCCAGAAGGCTAGCAAAGTCTTTTTGACGCTCAGGAATCCTGGTAGGTTTCTCAACCAGCTGAGTAAGTCCGTGACTTATAGCAAGAACTCGGCTTCTCGTCCTTCATCGTCGTTTTTGTTGAAGTGTTTCAACTAGTCGATGTTATGTAAGTTGAAGTCTCCTACTATGACAATTTCTGCTGTTGGATAGTTGATCTGCAGAAAGTCGATTTGTTTGCCAAGATTTGAGAAAAGCCGTTTATATTGGTGTTCGCTAGGTGGTCTATACAAGCAACAAATGAATTTGGTTGTTCGATCTGTGCTTAATTTTAACAATAAATCGATGTCCTTAGGTTAGTGCGTTTCTTCTCGTTGACAACATAAATGTCTCATATAAAACCAGCTAATCGAGAGATATGTCGAAATCGGGAGTAAAGGTCATATCCGGGTATATTCCAGTAAACATGTGTAGTGCTTGATTTCACTTTTGTTTCGAAAATATAAGTTGTTACTTGTTCGGTGCTGGTGGACCAAGTTAATATTTGTGTTGATGCCTCTCATGTTGCAGAAGTCCAATCGAAGTCTATTTTCTATCCTGTAGACGTTCAGGCTAGCCTCCATCCGCAGATCCGAATGGGAGTTTTCAAAAATTAACTCTTTGACACCGCAAAACACAGAAATAATTTTTTACACTACAGCAAGATAAAAACAAAAGTAATAAAACATCATGCGATTTAAAGAGAAAATTTTGAAACTGAGTAAAATCTGCTAATGAAATTATTTTTTGTTTCATCGCAGTGGCAGACACACTAAAGATAGATCCTATATGGCAATCGACCAGCGGTGTGTGTGCGAAGATGTTTATTGACACGGTTCTTGAATAGTTGTAGGTTGTAATTAGGGGGAAACAGATGTCCTGGGAGTGAGTTCCATAGTAATACAGTGCGCCAGACAAAGGAGTCCTTATACAGCGACATTCTAGGCGTTTCCAGTTGTACAACGAACGGGTGCGCCCTTGCCGTCTGTCACGACTGTCTAAAGGGCGCTGCTGTGGGCGGGATGATGCGGACCAAATCCTGGGAACATCTGCCGTGCAAATATCTATAAAACAGGGATATACCAGCAACATGCCTGCGGTGTACCAGACTATCCAGATCCCGGGTCAACTCCGGATCGCCGACTAGACACACAGCTTTCTTCTGAATGCGGTCCAGAAACTTTAAGGTGTGCTTAGATGCGGCACGCCAGGTGGGTGAGCAATATTCTAAGCACGGTCTTATTTGCGCTTTTGTATAACAACAGCAGCTGCTACGGTGTATACAGTTTTTTGATGCGAAATAGCCCATCAAGCTTCTGCGAGGCTGATTTTGCGATGTTAGCAACGTGGTCATGCCAGGACATATTGCTGTTGACCGAGACACCTAGTAGTCCGATTGACGAGGATGAAGGAATGGTCGATCCTGTCATAATGATGTCAGGGCCCGCCGTATTGGCTTTCTTGGTAGATGTATCTGCTCTCGTTTTTGCTGCATTGAACTGGACCATATTCCTGTCGTCCCAGGTTCGAACTTTCTCCAGATCTTGAATAATTGTTGTAATATGCTCATATCTCCGGTGATAAGTATCAGACGCTAGTAAAGATTATTCTGAACTAAATTGGGAAGCAAGTGTACTGTCATGTGCAAAACTGTACATAGGGTTATTGGTTTCGGACAGCAGGCCATTAATACAGATGAGGAACAGAGTTGGTGAAAGTATTTTCGCCCTTAGGCACGCCCGCATTAATAATGAATGTGTCTGAGATGTGTCCATCAACTGCAACGTGCACAGATCAGTTCTTGAGGAACCTGGCAAGCCAACTGCAGAAAGACCTTGGCAGTCCGAAGGACGGCAGTTTGTTGAGTAATCCATCATTCCAAACTCTGTCAAATGCCTTCGAAACATCCAACGCAATCGCTGTAGATTCTCCGCAGTTCCCAATTGCCCTATTCCATATATGAGTAACATAGGCCAATATATTATCTCCTGTTCGCGGAAGCCGTTTTGCTTATTGCTAATTATTCTGTTAGCCTCGAGATACTTAAGCAGGCTGATTGACTACACGTTTTATGACTTATTGGAAGCAAAGCAATTGGGTGATAGTTTGAAGACACGGTTTTCCTGCCTTTTATGAAACAGGTTGCACTTGAGCGACTTTCCAGGAAGATGGGTAAGGCCTTTTTAGGTAAGACAGAGAAAAAAGTCTGAAAAAATCGATGTTAGTTCGTTGGCGCAGTTTTGTAACACGATGTCAGGTATTCCATCAGGTTTTGATGCCTTTTGCGTATCTAGCTCTGTGTCAATTTTACGAATGTCACGGTGGTGAAACTTAACTTTTGTCATGGTATTGTTGATGTTGGATATGGTGGGGAGAGCCTTGCCATGGGGGACGCTTAAGGTAGAGTGTGACGAAAACATTTCGTCGGGCATATTTGCTTTTTCCTTAGCTGTAGTTGCCGTGACGCCGCGTTCGTCCGTCAAAGGGGGAAGAGACGTTTTTGTAAAGATATTACTTATTGCCTTTGCTACCGACCAAAAATTCCTGGAGCCACTGGGGCATTGTAATAGTTTATTTCTGGTACCTTGACTGTGTTTGTCCTTAGTTTCGCCAATCACACGTTTGCTTTCGTTTCTCGCTTCGGTAAAATAATTGCGATTTTCAGCGGTCTGATGTTGCTGCCAGTACTTGTAGGTTTCCTACATACGGCTCTTTCGCTTTTGTCGAACCAAGGCTTTGCTTTTAACGGTAACTTGAAGGAACTTTGGATATATGGTTCCATTCCTGAGGAGATTACTTGTGTAATCTCTTGGCAACAGACTGACGGCTCGTCAGTGCTAAAACAGCTGTCGAGCCAGGCAAAATCTAGGTAGAACTCTCTCAGATCATCTCAGTTTGCACTATTGGAATGCGAAATTTTACGAAGCAACGGAGTAGCCTTCTGTGGGAGTGGCAGTTCACAACCGTTGTAATAAGTTTCTGATCGGAATTACCTTATGCGCATAGCACCTTATGCGCATAGCACATAGCTTCTAAAGACCCTCGAATGTCAATAATTAGAGAAATTCAACGCTTATTCTAATCCACTAGTGAGGAGGATGCCCAAGAAATGAATGAAAAGTTTGTACAAAACGAATGTCTTTTATTGTATCACAATTTAATTGGCAACATAAAACCTATATGGGAACGCAAGTAAGTGACCTACATATTAGAATATTTCACAAACTAATCATTATTTTTACTTGATAAAGCACTTTCGAACACCCTCGGAGCCAAATATTTAAATCGTAAAAGCTTAATTTGTGAAATCTTCTAATAATAGGCCAGAGACCATGAACGCGTACAGCACCCTTACTTACCACTCTCGTCGAATAATTTTCCTCAATGTTGTCTCATTTGTCTAGCTACTTCACGAAAACGCAATCAAAAGGTGACAAGTGCTTGTGTCTGCAATAATTGCTGTAGTAAGTATTCAGAAAGTTTAACGGGGCCAGTGATATCACATAAAAGAAGGAAGGCACTAAAAAAACCGCTGCGAGTGGCATCCATACTTTCACATTTAGGTTTTACAGAAAAAAAAACTAACAGCCATCCCAACCCTCTATAAAATAGTATGATAATCGAATACCTTAGGCTCGAAAATATAGGAAACGATATATCAAATAGTTTTGCAATGTGCATACGACAGATATATATTTAAACTATTTCTACCTATAATAGAAATTGTATATGTTATGCTGCAATAAGAAAGGGATGAGCAGTAGGCAGTTACTAGGCCTACATTATTTGCTACGATACACATAGTGTAAACATCTGCAGCGTAGTAAGAAATGTATGTGGGATTTGCGCGTTATCCGGTACCATTGTTTACTGCGGTACAGAGACCAAGCCATCTGTACCATGGTAAAAATGTATTTACGCTACCCGCCGCCCAGAGATCCGAATGGTCGGGGAGTCTACCTCCGGTGTGTTTTGATCCTGGGAGCGCCATCATGTCTATATATTCCCACTGTGAAACCCGGATCCACCAGCGCGAAAGCGAAACGTGATCTGGAAAATCCACCTAGCGCTTCCCAATTCTGGTGGGGTGGTCCTTCACCGGACGATGCGGGCAGGCTTATGTATCTATCATCTAGGACCACTTCCACTAGAAGCATCGGCCCTAGACTTATTCCTTTGGTGGTCCCTAGTCTGAAAGGGGTGGTGATAGGGTTTGTTGGGTCACTCTCCAGTGATCAGCTTCAGATTTTGTACTTCGGTGTTCTCCTGCAGGAAGACGATGCGATTTGATGGGCCACATCCCGTGGTCCATTCAATGAATATATGAATATTACGTAGTAACAAGTTAGGGAGTTGGGTAAACCCGGCTTATTTCTGAGTCACAATAATTTTGCTTAGCGCTGAAGAAATAAATCCATATTTAGATGGCCCACTTTTTTAAATATTGCCTGTATGCACTATGATTGTTTATTATAAACCACAATTTTTTACAAAAATCACAAAAGAAAATACCTAAATATCGCGAAATACTACAACACTCCAGTGTTGTGAGTTCTCATGGCAAAATTTTCAGAAATTCGCCTCTGCAGCATGAAAGATTGCGACACCTCGGCGAAAGAGTTCGACTATGTTATATTTATCAGCATAGGGAATTTTTGTCCACCTCGTAATCTGAGAAAAACAAAACGAACAGCGCACGGGAAATAGGCTCTATAAATCACCCATAGCATTTCTATTACTGGCTTTAGATGTTACTTTTTAGGTAGGTACACGTGCGTCGGTAACTCAATCATTATTAATTTACGAGATTCAATTGGCACAGTGAGTGAGATTGGTTGTTGTTATCGATGTTGTTTATACTTAATAGTTTTACCATCCCCCCCCCCCCCCCCCCCCGCACATTCGTTAATATTAAAAATTTGGTTTATATGTTAAACGAATAGTTAGTTTTAGCGATCCCCTATATATGCGAAACCTGTTTTCAATGGATTCTTAAACTTCTGTTTGGTTTTAAATTTACTTAATAGGTAAGCTTAAATCAATGGGTTTAAAAACTTAGTCCTATTGTTTGAACGTAAGTGAACCCGGCGGTGAATGTTCAAGGATATTAATCTCTTATCAAAAGCTCCTGGTACACTTTTATTTTCCTCTGACACCAATATTATAATAATTAAGCTTTTAATAATATTCAGCCCTCTTTCTAAACTTATAAGAGTTATAATGGTATTTCACACTGCTTTTCATCAAGGGTAAGCCGACATCACCTTAATATATTCCCTATGATGCATTGGCCCTATTTCACGGAAACGGGCGACACACCCGTTTATGACCCTATAAATCATGCGCATCAAAGGGCCAGACAAGCAGTTAAATAAAAATTAGGAATGCAATGGGTCTCAACATAAATTAGGCCCAAACAAAGCCTCCTCAAAGGTTAGCCGACGATTCTTTAGTTTTTCTCTGGCTCCTTTTTAACTTTTTGCTTTAATATAAAAAGGATACAAGCAATAAAATGTTGATATATTTAGAGTTTATTCTAGACAATAAAATATCTTCATATTCTTTGTACATATTTAATGGAACGTAGATAGGATTTACAAAGCTTTCGTATTTCTTATACCAATAATAAATTATATATTTCCCCTACGAGATCATATCTGGAATATGCTACAAAAGCTTAATGGAATGATGATTTTCTCGAACTATTATATATACCAACGACGATATTAATTAAGCAAAATTACTCAACTGAGCTTTAAATAAATATTAAGAAAGTATTATATATTTCTTATTATTACCTTTAGCTAAGGGATGTTTCAGATATATATGTTTTTATTATTAGTATTTCAGTGAAACAAAACATAATTTTGTGCATTTAAAGCGTTCTATTTCAGTTACTCCTTAGTTCTAACCCGAATTGTCAGTAGAACAGTTTCCATTATATGAAACAATCTTTGGATAGCAAGTTATCACTCCGTCAAGAAAATCGTTATTAATCGTTCTCAATATAGTATATCTCTGTCTCCGTCAATGTTGTGTAAATAACAATATGTCAACTAAATGTTGTTTTCAGATTTTTTCACTTCACGCGTGTTTATAACACTTTTCGAGAAAAGCAGTTATGTGAAAGCTTGGCTCAGGTGGTTAAGCTCACGTCTCTAGAACGCAAAGTGATTGGTTCGACGCCCGGTCCTTGCATTTTTATATTGGATTAGTTAATTTTTTGGCATGCCTTGAGGTAGTTTCGGTTAGTTTTTGTAGGTTGCTCCCCGCAGCGAGCGGAGGGCATTGAATGAAGTGAAAGAAATACAAACGTAAACATAAACAACGCCTGTAGCGTCATAAATCATCACAGCTCCATGTAGCGGCAAGATGCTAGTCTCTTGTTTTCCCTGTCCGCGCCGGTAGGAAAAATTGGATTTTTAGTTTTAGTGCCCTACAAACACTCAACCGTGAAGCATCGGTCCAGTTATCGTTCTGCTTGAGTTTGAAGCCAAGAACATCTACCCAGTCGTAGCTCTGTTTGACGCCAATATCTGTAGTCATTTTCTCATGTTGTTTACACATATATTTAGAAAATAACTGCTGTACTCTATTCTCCTTATCCAAGCTTGGATAAGGAACTCTTTTGGCCGTTTTTATGCATTTTGCCAAAACAGAAACGCGGTAGCGTTCTTCCTATTGATGAAGATTCAAGAAGTTAAAATGACGTTTGGAAATTTGTAGTTAGACAGATCTATTCCTGTACTCAAGGCTCGAATAAAGTATCGAAGTCTTATATCTCTCGTGAAGTTGAGGGAATTATACAAGAAGAAAAGTAACAAGGTATTTAGTGTGAACGGAAAGGCAGTCAGTTGATATTTTGAATTAAAAGAACGTTGATTAAATTCAGTAAAGCTAGAAGTTGGGGTTAAATTAAATAATCAAGAAGTTTTGTTGGATATTTACTATAAGTTAACCTAATGTACAGTATTTAGTTTTATGTGTGAAAGGATGAATGCATAAAAGTAGTTAGAAAACATTATATTGATCATAATTATTGCAAATTAAATCTTGCATTATTAAAGTACGTAATACCTAAAATACATGTTTCAATTCACACCCTATGAATACAACCCCACTAACCTATGGTAATACAGTTCACTAATTAAAGTGGTCAATTTATAAATTTAATTACCACCTCCTCATGTGTGGTGATAAATTATTTAAGAATTCATTGTTTATACCGATCAAATTCTAAGAACTAGCTGTTTACCCATTGCAGTAAATATTTAGCCTCATATGGTATGTATATAATATCATTGCATATTAAAAAAATATTGATTTCTACCATGAGAGTTGCTAAATAATTTAGCGCAATTAACGGAATTCTGCAACTACTATAGGGTTAATTTGGGTTAGGATCTAACAAATTAATGAATCTGATGTAATGGGTTAGTTTGGGTTAGTTACTTTATCTGACATTACAAATTTCATTTGAAACCATGTGCGGATTATTTAAAAATATTTCAATAAACTCTCAAGTTCAAAAATAATTTTGCTTAATACTTGATCATTTCTAACTAAAACTATTGTCTATAACCGTTGACCGATCAGTCAACGCTATAACTGAGTAATTTAATCATTAAGAAGACCGACCTACTTGAGCGGAATTTCCATACGGCTTTCCGCAGCTAAAAGTGGAAATATATTATTAACAGTCCGTCATTCCCCAAATTGTAAGTGGCGCGGAAATTAAAATTGACTAGCATAGCTTTAAAAATTGCTGAAAGTATTGATGTTATGACTGAAGATATTTAGGAGATAGGTGACATTATTTATTTACAAACACCAAAATATGATGAAAACTCATGCGAATTATAATTATTAATGGTTGTCTGCTTTTTTCGCCCCACAAAGAACTAGAGTGCATATTTAGGTATAAAAAAAATAAATAAAGATCGCTAAAATATATCCTGTGCCACTTTTGAACTTAAAGACAGGAGTGATGGTCATCAAAAGAAAACAAGAGTTTAAGTACGACAAAGGTACCTCTTAATCTCTCATAAAGAAATATATTATGATATACCCATTGTTAAGTCAAAATAACTGGGCACAATATTTTGTTAAAGAAATTCTCCTTGTCAGACCAAATCATTTCTCATGGAGCAAGACAGGATTGATAATATTCATTTGTTCGAAAACGTCACTTATCATTTACATTGCGTGAAGTGTGTCACATCAGGACTCCAAATGATTAAAGCCTTATTTTTGGCTGATGCTAAACCTGTTTGATATGTGAATAAACAGGTATGATTCATCGTGTATTTTAATAGCCCAGGAGGTAGTGATTCTTTTTGTCCTTATTTTCCCAGTTAGAAATCATCGATAGAATTGTTAAGTTAGTAATTCTGAGTAATATTTTCTATATTGAAAGGGGGGGAGTAGTTCCGATGGGTTGATGCGAAAAATGCGTCCAGTAGATACAAATGTGCTGCACTTTTTTCTCTGATGAACATGGTTTTCATGTGGTTTTAGTAGTAAGGGTAAACTGGAGTTAAGTAAAAGAAAACAGTCTCTCTGATTAGTAAGCATGTGTCTGGCAGGTGAAAAACTTATTTTATCTACTTTCATTTAGTAATATGAATTTTATAGTTCTATAAA
>MU184821.1:72787-116060 GCA_016904865.1 Pissodes strobi | reverse complement strand
GTTAAGTTAGTAATTCTGAGTAATATTTTCTATATTGAAAGGGGGGGGGGCGGGGGGGGGGTCTGATTTGTAAGCAGGGCAATTATTGTGTCTGGTAGTTGAAAAACTGATTTTATTTTTAATTCGTCTTGTTTTGGCAGTTGACATGTAAAATATTCTAAGATTAGTTAAAATATTTAATAAACATATTTTTATGAACATCCTGTAATACTTAAAATGTTAATCAACCGTACCTGATAGTTAGCTTTATACCCTTCAAAACTGATACTCCAATATAAAGAAATAATATGAACAGAGATTGAGAGAGACTCCAAACGAAAACGATGGAAGTGAGTGCTAGCACCTCGGCTGATCAAGAACTATGTATATAGGGTGGTCATAGTTTACCTTTGTGTGGTTGTTTTGTGCACTGGTTAATCATATCGACATGTGAATAATGGTTTATATTGTTATTAAAGTCCATGGCAGGAGTTTTGATAGTGTACCAGAGTTTACTGCCGATTGGCGAGGTATTATCAGGATGTGGTCGATTGTATAGCAATCGACAGAGATGCCCTCTGTTCACGCGGTGCCTTCGGTCTTATGAGTTATGGAACTAGTAAGTGTCTCGCCATTTAAAGGGAGCCTCATCTCGAACTCCGCTCGACAATGGTGTTTACACATTTTTTTCGCTTCACGTGTTTGTATAACACTTTTCGAGAAAAGCAGGAATGTGAGAGGTTGGCTCAGAACGTCTCTAGAACGCAAAGTTATTGGTTTGACGTCCGGTTCTTGCAAGTTTTTTTTTATTGGATAGCATGCCCTGGGTTTGTTTGGATTAGATCTTGTTGCTTGCGCCCCGCAGCGAGTGGACGGCATTGTATGAAGTGAAAATGTAAAAATACAAATGTAAAAATTAAACAACGCATGTAGCGCCATAACATGCCGATCGGCAAAAG
This sequence comes from Pissodes strobi, assembly GCA_016904865.1. NCBI lineage: Eukaryota > Metazoa > Arthropoda > Insecta > Coleoptera > Curculionidae > Pissodes > Pissodes strobi. The sequence continues at coordinate 115,122 of MU184821.1, read as the reverse complement.
TCGAGATTACGGCTTTTCAGTAAATACACTTTATTTTTATCATAGTTCAGTGAGTACAGTAATTGGTTAATATTTTTGTTTCATGGTCTGCTCATCTCTTGCTCTATACTAGGTGGAGCTGGCTGAATGAATTGCAATGTCAATACTAATGTAAGTTTATAACACACTATTTTTGCACTAAGTTATTTATTCTTGTGTTTGCGCTTGTACCGGGTCTTTCCTCATAATTAACCAGCTTCTGCTGGCTTTATTATTCGAGCTGGAAAATTACTTTCAATACAAGATTTGAAGGGTTTATTGTAAACCATCAGGAAAAATAGTTGTTGCATATACAGGGTGAACCACAAACATCTGGTGAACCAAACTTACGAATTTTTAAATGGAACATCCTATATATTATATTACCGGTTGATAGCGCTTAAAATCTCCATTCAAAAATATACATAATTTATCCATTATTTGTTTCAATAGTTTTTGATATATTTAGTATTAAAACCAATAATGAGTTTTCTTTCTATTATAAAATAATATATCGCATTAGTCAAGAATCTAGGAAACCATGTAAACAAACAAATAAACTGTTGTCAAATAATAATAGTTTTCTGTCAAGTTGATGTCCATAAAATGATTTACACTGAAGAAGAAACGTGTGAAGAAGTTTATTTATTGCACCAAAATAATAAAAATGATGTTGCCGCAAGAACAGAATATCAAAACTTACACTCGGGTAAACCTTTGCCATCAAGAAGCATTTTTTGTTACTCAGAAAGAAACTTTAGTTCCTGTCACCTGTCAACACCATTACTCATAAGTCATCTGTCCCCATTTTTTATTACGTCAAATTAATGTCATCGGTCAACTTTCAGCTGTCACTTTTCATTATCATCCACGTGGTATCTTCTATAAGCCAGGTCGATCATCATCATCACCATCGTTAAACATCTGCAATATTTTCTTCCTTGAGCTCAATATTCTCTTCTGACGTCACAGAATTATCCTCGGAATAATATTATAACTAAATATTTTTTTAAGTTAATAAAAGCACTGGAGTCTTGTGGGGATCGAACCCATGGGCCTGAACAATCCATATTCATAGTCCAACGATAATAACCACTATTCCATTGGCGAACTTGTAAATATTCGTTTTAATGTTGTATTTGAAGCAAAATCTAATCGAATAACAGCATTAAGGTATTAATTATATGTACTGGTTGGTAAGGACCTTTTTTATACTAGATGTTCAACTTTATAGTTATATTAATCAATAATTTCATGCCATGGTGACGCCATTTCATTAAATGTCGCTGGCTAGTTGCGAAACTAACAAACAAGTTGTAACAAGTTGGATTCGATCACTTGAGCTATATCTTTTTAAAACTTTTGGGCGAATAAGTAAATATAAATCTCTAGTGCATTGTTTATTAAACCATAAAGTACATTGACTTTTAACTAAAAACCACCATGGATTGATTGCTTTGGGAGTCTGGCTTGACTTAAATGATCTACGAAAGTTTTGATGGATATATTAAAAATATATGGCAACGCAAAAATAATGTTTAAGGGGAGTTAAAGATGGATGTTATAAAGAAATTTATTGATGCAAAACAAATATGCAACGTCCCTATGAAGAGTGAACCTAAGTTGAGTAAATGAGTAAATTTGAAAAAATACGGGAATGATATTTTCACAAAGACAGTAATATTTGGCATTGCGCCTTAAACAATGTTAAATTATCAAATAATTTAGAATCTGTCAATTAAATGATATGTGATTAACAATAATAATAAACCAAACAACAGAAAAATCTTTTTTTTTTCGTTGCTTAGGTAAGGTACTTTATATATATTTACGCCGAAAATTAAACATGTTTTTTAATCGCGATACACAGACTAACGGTATGTTCTTGCGCATGGCGCCAGCCGAGACTGACGTCACGCGGGAGGCACAATTCGTATTGTTATGTGGGAAATAGTGTTGGCATATTAAAATTTCATGTTTTTCAGCTTTTACTCAAATACTTTTTTAGTAGTATAGTGTTTATGGGACATTTTGGCGGGTGAATAAATATCAGAAATAGAAGTAAATACTTATATGTGCAGAAACTAATCCTTTATTAGTACATACATACAAAAGCATACAGAACATCACTTTTTAAAATTAGTAAATTTTGATAGTTTCTTTTGAAGTTTTCTTTGGCAATTTTGAAAACTAATTTTTCTATTTATGTCTCTTAATTATTCTAATATATGTTCGTGCCCTACTCATGCATAAGATTACTTCAAACGGTACTGACGTATTGCCAAATGAAGAAAAAGTTTTTCAGCCAAACGTTGAATTTTTTTTCTTGACTTATGAAGGTCCCTTGCATCAGTCTGAGGTCATGATACCACCACTGCATTTGGTAGAATATATAGGATTAAGTAGTGAACCTCTCGAAAGTGTTTGCAACCATGGAAGAGTCTATAAAATATTTAGCTGCTTTGTGGCTACTCCCAAGGATGGGTATTTATTTTTAAATTTAAAAGCCACATATCCTGCAATGTACTTTAACGCTTCCATGTTGCCATGTTTACTTGCTCTTTTCCCTCAAAGTTGCACATAAGATTTATGAGGTCGCCAGAAAGAATTTCTTCCTCTAAATATACAGGCTCCACAAATTGATGACTTTCATCTAAAGCAGGTTCTTCCTCTTCCTCTCCATGTTTCTCTTCTACTACTATCTGATCTTTTGGAAATGTTTTTGCTAATATTTTTTGAGTTATACAAATCTCTTCATTTTGATTTCTTGAAAAACATTTAGTAAGCAGGACTCATAACTTTCCAAAGTATTTCCATTCTCTGTAAAAATGGCAGCCGAATTTCTTCCAAGAATGTACCAGCGTAACCTATACCAAAGAAAATGTTAGTAACATTTTCTTTGCCTATACCTAAAATACAATGGTGAACGATGATCATTAGGCCCTCCCATTCCTATATGTGAAAAAAATTTTCAAGTACTTACGTCTTGGTTAAGTCGAGCAGTTAGAATATATTTAATTTTATAATTTTCTTTTAAATAGGAAAACATCTCCAAAAGAGATCTATTATTAAGTATTATACCTTTTTGGAATACTAGGGATAATTAGTACACTGCTTTTAGATGTTTTAAAATAATGTAATGAGATATTTTTCTCGACATATGTTTCGGCTTGATGAGGCCTTAATCAAGAGTAGTAGTATACCACTAGTCTGAGGAGCATGGTCAGGATGGTCTCTAGAAGTCGAAGCTTGAGGTTCTAATCCAGATTTTGTAAATAAATCAGCAATTAATTTTTTTGTTCTCTTTTGAATCCTCGAGCTTGTCTATCTGACGTCTTTCTTGACACCTGTGAAGTTCCTGGTAGATGTAAGATAGGTAGTGGATCTGTTTTAAGGATGCTACTGTTTTTTGGATTGTATTGCAATAGTTTTTGTCTAAGGGAAATTTCAGAGCTACTTTCATCAAAGTGTATAGAGCATATTCGTGCTAAAAATAACAAAAACAAACAAATATAGGCATATTATTTAAGACTTCAATATTATGGGAAATAAGCATTGCCCTAAAATTGTGCGCATATTTTTTTGAAATGTTACTCGTTGCCTTATATGATTATTAGTACACATTCAAGTTTAAAATTAAGACAATAATTAACTTCTTTTTAAAAATGTTTTATATTTTTAATGAATTAATATCAAAATAGTTTACCAAAAATTTCAATTTCGTTCATTAACTACCAAACCGCCTCGCCTGTAATAATATGCTGCTACCTACCATTATTTAAATTAATTGTGTAATTTCTTCGGCAAGCGTTTACCCACTGTTTCGATAAATCATCATTTTGCGGAAATCGGAAATATCGGATATCACTACCTTTAGTTTTCTTATTATTGTTTTTACAAGTAGCCACAGCACAGTTCGGCATTTTAGTCTCAGTTTTAACTATCTACTAATTACAGACTAGGCTTGTTAGATTCATAAATATATAATAACACTATAAAGGTACCTACAGACACAATAATTACAACCATACACAAGAACACTTGTATCGCGACTGGAGAAGCACCGAGTGGATTTCTGCCTCCCGCGTGACGTCAATGCGCGGCCAGGGCGATATTAAGACCTGCAATCGGCATACCGTTAGTCTGTGTATCGTGTTTTTTAATAAGTTATTTTATTTCTTAGTCTAATTGACAAATCCATACAAGTTATATTTATATGTTTGAACTAAATCTATATTACACCTATTTCAGGAAATGCAATCTCTAGTACGCATATGGCAAATAGTTAGACCTCTGCTTTCCTCTTCATACCAGTAGCTTATATAGATATATTCTCCAACGTAGAAATTTTTATCGCACCATCCATCATTAATGGTTTCGTGGCATCCTAACAAGTGAATTCATCGGACGAGCAAGAAATGGAGGCATCACCAACTTGTTTCAAAATAACTTGATTATCTACTGCAACAATTTTTATAATCTCATCGATATTTAATATTCGAAAAACAGGTGTTGGTGTAATTCTTCTCCTCGCTCCTTGACTAGATTCTGACTGATTTCCAAGTTAGAAAAAAATAATTTCCTATTCTCATAAAAGTTTAAATGTTTTTTCAAATAAAATAGAGGGGGAAAACAAACTAAAGGAAATAAAACTCGAAAGTGAAATTTGACCTTCTTTAATTGCATAATAAAATCACAACAATGGAAAATGCAAATAGAATTAGTAGTAACAAATTTACATTTTATTTAAGCATTTAAAGCGTTAGAAGCGTAACAATCAAAACAAAGGGTCATTATGACTTCCCGATCTTTAAAGTAATAATATATTCCGATACGTATACACGCCCTGCTAAGCATAGAAGATGAGGTAATGGGTTCTCAGATATATGCGGTAGGTCTCAATAAAGAAATTAATGTATCGTAATAACCAAAGAAATTTTTTTAAAATACCAAATTAAAGAATGTTTTATTGCTGTTCTGTCAATTCGATTTGATTCATTATAGATGCTAATGTTTAAGTTCATGGGTTCCTTTCATGATCTATTAAATAATATGTTGAATATTACCAGCAAACTTCATACAATTCATGCTACGACTTTTAACATTGGAAATGTTTTTGTTTTCCTATTATGGGGTATCAAATCACGAAAAAGTCCATGCTACATTTGGCACATCACGTAATATACGTAAGAGATCGTGTTAGTCTGTTTCTGAGGACGGAATCGATTCAAATGACAAAAAGAAATGAAAGCTAACTGAAACTAACCGAAAGTTGATTGAACGACTAACCCAAACTAACCCAAACTAACTAAAAATAACCAAAAGCACAAAAAGGTTTCAAATGAATCGGAACAAATTTAAAAAATGAAAGTAAGTTAAAACTAACTCAAAGTAACCGAAATTTGGCGAATAACCAAAACCAGCCATAAAAATTAAAATTGGTTATAACCTATCGGATCCGGGTCAAATTTCTAAAATAAATTAGAACTAACTGAAACTAACAGAAAGTTGATTCAACAACTAACCGAAAGTAACCAAAATCTCCAAAAAGGCTAAAACGTATCGGAACAGATTAAAAATATTAAAGCAAGTTAAAACTAACCAAAACGAACTTTGGTGACTAACCAAATCTACCCAAAAACATTAAATTCGATTATAACGTATCGGAGCCGATTGCAATGACTAAAATTAAAACTATCTGAAATTAACTGAATATTGATTGAACGACTACCCACGACGACTATCTAAACCAACCTAACCCAATCTAACCTAAACTAACCAAAATCACCAAATATGGCTAAAACGTATCGAAAGAGATTAAAAATATTATAGTAAGTTAAAAATAACCCAAATTAACTGAATTTTGGCGACTAACCAAAATTAACCAAAAACATTAAAATTGGTTATAATACATGGGAAATTGATTGAATGACTAACCAATATCAAATAGTAACTAGTAAATAGTATCAAAAGTAACCAAAGGCACCAAAAGGGGCTAAAATGTATCGAAATAGGTTACACATATTAAAGTAAGTTAAAACTAATCAAAATGAACCGAATTTTGGCGACTAACGAAGAATAACCAGAAACATTATATTTGACTATAACGTATCGTATCGTATTGGTTCAGATGAATATTTTGGTTTCATGACAGTGAGTTTCCAAGGTTGCATCACGACACGGAAAATTTTAGTGAACGTCACGACACGGTTTATGCTTAACTGATTATAACGTATCGAAATCCGCTCAAATAAGTAAAATAAATTGAAACTAAGTGAAAATAACCGAAAGTTGATTGGACGCCTAACCAAGCCTAACAAAATCTATTAAAATTGATTACAACGTATCGGACCCAGTTAAAATGACTAAAATAAGTTAGGACTAAGTGAAACTAACCGAAAGTTGATTAGACGACTAACCAAAACTAACCAAATCTATTAAAACTCATTATAACGTATCGGAACCGGCTCAAGTACGTAAAATAACTTGAGACTAAGTGAAACTAACCGGAAGTTGATTAGAGAACTAACCAAAACTAACCAAATTTATTAAACTTGATAATAACGTATCGCAACCGACTCAAATGACTAAAATAGGTTGAGACTAAGTGAAACTATCCACAGATATAGAAAGGGGACACTAACCGCAAGTTGATTAGACGACTAACCAAAATTAACCAAATCTATTAAAATTGATTATAACGTATCAGACCCAGCTGAAATAAGTGAAGTAAGTTGAGATTAAGTGAAACTAACCAAAAGTTAATTAGACGACTAACCCAAATTAACCAAATCTATTAAAATTGATTATAACGTATCGAAACCGACTGAATTGATTAAAATAAGAAGAGACTAAGTGAAACTAACCGGAAGTTGATTAGACGACTAACCAACACTATCCAAATATATTAAACTTAATTATAACGTATCGGAACCGACTCAAATGACTAAAATAAGTTAAGACTAAGTGAAACTATCCGAAGTTGATTAGACGACTAACCAAAAATATCCAAATCTATTAAAATTGATTATAAGGTATCAGAACCAGCTCAAGTAAGTAAAATAAGTAGAGACCAAGTGAAACTAACCGAAAGTTGATTAGACGACTAACCAGAACTAACCAAATCAATTAAAATTTATTATAACGTATCGGAACCGTTTCAAATAACTAAAATGAGTTGAGACTAAGTGAAACTAACCGAAAGTTGATTAGACGACTAACCAAAACTAACCAAATATATTAAAAAAGGTTATAACGTATCGGAGCCGGCTCAAATAAGTAAAATAAGTTGAGATTAAGTGAAACTAACTGGAAGTTCATTCGATGATTATTCAATACTAACCAAATTTATTAAAATTGATTATAACGGATCGCAACTGGCTCAAATGGCTACAATAAGTTGAGACTAAGTGAAAATACCCGAAAGTTGATTCGACGATTAACCAAGACTAACCAAATCTATTAAAATTGATTATAACATATCGTAACCGGTTCAAATGACTAAATTAAGTTGATATTAAGTGAATCTAACTGAAAATTGATTAGCTGACTAACCAAAACTAACAAAATCTACTAAAATTAATTATAACGTATCGAAACCAGCTCAAATAAGCAAAAGAAGTTAAGACTAAGTGAAACTAAACGAAAGTTTATTCGACGATTAACCAAGAATAACCAGATCTAGTAAAATTGATTATAACTGATCGTAACCGGTTCAAGTGACTAAAATAAGTTGATTTTAAGTCAAACTAACGAAATTTGAATTGACGACTAACCAAAACTAACCCAATCTATTAAAATTGTTTATAACGTATCTGAAACAGTTCAAATGACTGAAGTAAGTAGATTGACTGAAACTAACTGAAGCTTGATTGGACGACTAACCAAAATTAACCAAATCTATTAAAAATAATTATAACGCGTCGGAACCAGTTCAGATGACTAAAATAAGTTGACACTAAGTGAAGCTAACCGAAAGGTGATCGGACGATTAACCAAATCTTAACAAACATATTAAAATTGATTATAGTGTATCAGAACCTTCTTAAATAAGTAAAATAAGTTGAGACTAAGTGAAACTAACCGAAAGTTGATTGGACGACTAGCCAAATCTATTGAAATTGGTTACAACATATCAGAGCCAGGTTAAATAAGTAAAATAACTTGAGACTAAATGAAATTAACCGAAAGTTGATTAGACGACTAACCAAAAGAGACCAAATTTAATAAACTTGATAATAACGTATCGGAACCGATTCAAATGACTAAAATAATTTGAGACTAAGTGAAACTAACCGCAAGTTGATTAGGCGACTAACCAAAACTGCCCAAATTTATTAAAATTGATTATAACGTATCAGAACCCCTTCAAATAAGTGAAATAAGTTGAGACTAATTGAAACTAATCAAAAGTTGATTAGACGACTAACCCAAACTAACCAAATCTATTAAAATTGATTATAACGTATCGGAACCGATTGAAATGACTAAAATAAGTTCAGACTAAGTGAAGCTAACCGAAAGTCGGTTAGACGATAAACTAAAACTAACCAAATCTATTAAAATTGATTGTAACGTATCGTAACCAGCTTAAATAAGTAAATTAAATTGAGATTAAGTGAAACTCACCGATAGTTGATTAGACGGCTAACCAAAGTTAACCAAATTTATTAAAATTGATTATAACGTATCGGAACCGACTCAAATAACTAAAATAAGTTGAAACTAAATAAATCTAACCGAAAGCTGATTAGATGACTAATAAAACAAAACTAACCAAATATATTAAAATTGATTATAACGTATCGGAACCGACTCAAATAACTAAAATAAGTTAAGAGTACATAAATCTAACCGAAAGTTGATTAGATGACTAATAAATCTAAACTAACCAAATCTATTAAAATTGATTATAACGTATTGGAATCAGCTGTAAAATAATTTGAGACCAGTGGAACTGACCGGCAGTGGATTAAACGACTAACCAAATCTATTAAAATCGATTATCACGCAACGGAATCGGCTCAAATAAATAAAAAAGTTGAGACTAAGTGAAACTAACCGAAAATTGTACCGCGTAAACTAACCGCGTTAGATCGGGGATTGAGAGACGAATCGAATGCAGTTTTTAGAACCACCACTAATGTTATAAATTGTAAAAAGGACCGAAACTGGATATAATATGCATTTTAATGTTATACAGGGTGATTCATGAGGAAACGTCAATACTTCAGGTACGTATTCAGGGCCCAAAAATAAACATAAAAGTTTATATAAATATGTGTCCGCGAGGCCTTCGTTTTCAAGGTACAGGGTGTTAAAATTTTTATTTAATTTTTCTATTTTCTAAATAAAATCTATGAAAATGTAAATATTGTAGTGAAACTTGGTATCCGGTGGTTTTTTGGTATGACGAATTCGAATCTAGTCTTAGTATAGCTCTTACTTGTAGGGGGCGCCACCTACATGGCTTTCCACTTCTTTGAACAATCACAACTTTTTGGTATGACCCCCTATTACAGTTTTAAGTAAAATATATTATTCCTTTGTCATTTTTACGTCAAAAAGGTATACTTGTTAAGAGTTGATACGAGCAACCGTTTTCGAGATATTTGGATTTAAAACAATTTCGATGCATGTGATTTTTTATCCCACAATTTTAAAAGTTCCTTTTTTTGTCCAAATTTAAACGCGTCTTGGCACAAAGCTTTTAAGTGAAGGGTTAACACATTTTTTGAGATGTGTATTCAGTGACTCAGACATAAACTTAAGAATAATAATTTTAATAAAAATTAAATAAGTATATTTTATTTAGTTTATGTCTGAGTCACTGAATACACACCTCAAAAAATGTGTTAACTCTTCACTTCAAAGCTTTGTGCCAAGACGCGTTTAAATTTGGACAAAAATATAAACTTTAAAAATTTTGGGATAAAAAATCACATGCATCGAAATTGTTTTATATCCAAATATCTCGAAAACGGTTGCTCGTATCCACTCTTAACAAGTATACCTCTTTGACGTAAAAATGACAAAGGAATAATTTGTTTTACCTAAAAATGTAATAGGGGGTCATACCAAAAAGTTGTGTTTGTTCAAAGAAGTGGAACGCCATGTAGGTGGCGCCCCCTACAAGTAAGAGCTATACTAAGATTAGATTCGAATTCGTCATACCAAAAAACCCCCGGATATCAAGTTTCACTACAATATTTACATTTTCATAGATTTTGTTTAGAAAATAGAACAATTAAATAAAAACTTTAACACCCTGTATCTTGAAAACAAAGTCCTCGCGGACACATATTTATTTAGACTTTTATGATTATTTTTGGGCCCTGAATACGTACCTGAAGTATTGACGTTTCCTCATGAATCACCCTGTATTTTGGTTTGATAAACTAAACTTACGTAATCTGCTAAGTCATTTTTTACTTTAAACTGTGTTAAGGGTGGGTGGGCGTGACTTTTAGTTTCTCACGACAGACTAGTCGTGTCTCATATCGTTAGATCGAGGGATGTCAGACGAATCGAATGCAAATGGTCTTTTGCTTTTTCAACCACACTTATAACGTTATAAATTGTAAAAAAGAACGAAACTTCAAGTAATTTGCATTTATTTGGTATATTTTAGTAAAGTAAACTTAGGTAATCTAACCTGATCTCACCCAAACTTCTATCAACTATTATATTTCCACACAATTATGAGTTTTCGCAGGTCTCAAATTTAGTAAGCGTTGCATTCTGCTTCGGCATTTTCAATGTCTCCCCCGGTTGCATCTTTGTGAAGGACTGTAAATTTTTAAAATGATTTTTGTTTTTTAGCACTAGGGTATCATATATTGTAGTATTTATATCCCCACTTTGAAAATCTATGCGGGGAAGTTTGCTTTGTATTATAAAAAAAGAGTCATCCTAAAATTTAAAAAAATAAAATGAACGCTTTCCTGATAAGTGGATTGGAAATAATGGTGCAATCGAACGGCCATCGAGGGCGCCAGATATTTGACCGCAGAATTTGTTTATGGTGGACATTAAAAAATATAGTTTATACAAATGAAGTTAATGCTCTTCTTCTTTCGGTGCCTATCCGGTCCGAATGTTGGCGATCACTCTGGCTATTGTGATTTTATTTACTGCTGCTTTAAAAAGTGCAGTAGTTGATGAGGAGAACTATGTTCTGAGGATTTTCAACCAAAAAATTCTAATGTGGCTTGGCCTGGACTTCTTTTGCCTGGGATTTTGCCTTGTAATATTTGTTGTAATCAACCATATCTCTTCTCGTTACACATTATGTGGCCCAGGTATTCTAATTTACGAGTTTTTATGGTGTTTGTCATTTCTGTGGTTTTATTCATTCTACGAAGAACCTCTTCGTTCGTCACACGGTCTACCCAAGAAATTCTCAATGCTCTGCGGTACAGCCACATTTCAAATGCTGTCAGTTTTTTAATGGTGGCTTCGATCAGCCAAGACTCTGCTCCATTGAGCAAGACGGAGAAGACATAACAACGGAGAAGTCTTATTTTAGTCATGATAGTGAGGGATCTGCTTTTCAAAACTGATGCCATTTTAACATAAACAGCTCTTGCCTTTTCGATACGGCATCTAATTTCTTGTGAATGGTCCCATTGGTTATTTGATATTGTCTCCAAGTATGTATATTTCCTAACTCGCTTAATGTGTTGGTTTTTATTTATTATCAGATTTTCATGTCACCATATATTTAGATTTATAGCAAGCTCGTATAGTCCTAACTAATTCCTATCACTCTTTTCATAGTTTGTTGTAGGGCTTCTAAGTTATCTGCGATAATGACGGTATCGTCAGCATACCGTAAGTTGTTAAGACGTTTTCCGTTCACAAGTATTTCTGTATTACTGTTATCAAGGGCTTTATTAAATATGTGTTCAGAATAAACGTTGAACAGTAGTAGTGATAGCAAAGTATATGTAAACTAGTAGCTCCACTCCCCCAAATATTTTCTGCCAGCGGCCGAAAATCCGCAGATTGTTGGCAGCATGTGGAGCGTTTTAGTTTAATCAGTCGTTCGTATGTAGGCAGAGTGTTCAGAACAGAGTCGGATTTGTGAAAATCCTCAATTTATATTTTATTCGGGCTTCGGTGGAAATATACACGAAGCAATGAAAAATACAAAGGCAAATAGGAAAAATCTATAGTCGGATTAGTGAATAGATATGTTAATAAAATTAGGTGAAGGAGGCGACAAGACCGGAAAAATCGTCTAAGTGTCAGATTTTTTTTTAGAAGTACATATTATATAACGCTAATGGAATGCTTTGTAAATATTAAGTATATTTTGGCACTGTGAAACTAACCCAAAGTTGATTCGACGACAAACTCAAACTAACCAAATCTATTAAAATTGATTATAACGTATCGGAACCGGTTCAAATAACTAAAATAAGTTGAGACTAAGTGAAACTAACCGGAAGTTGATTGGACGACTAACCCAATCTAACCCAAAGTTGATTAGACGACTAACCAAAACTAACTAAATTTATTCAAATTGATTATAAAGTATCAGAACCGGTTCAAATAACTAAAATAAGTTGAGACTAAATGAAACTAGACGAAAGTTGTTTGGATGACTAACCCAAATTAACCAAAACCATTAAAATTGATTATAACGAATCAGAACCAATTCAAATGATTAAAATAAGCTGAGACAAAGTGAATCTAATCAAAAGTTGAATCGACGACTAACTCAAACTAACCAAATGTAATAAAATCATTATAACGTATCGGAACCGCTTTAAATGACTAGCATAAGTTGAGAATAACTGACACCAACCGACAGTTGAATCGACGACTAACCCAAACTATCCAAATCTATTAAAATTGATTATAATGTATCGAAATCGATTCAGATGACTAAAATAAGTTGAAACTAAGTGAAATTAACCGAACGTTGATTGGACGACTAACCCAAACTAACCAAATCTATTAAAATTGATTATAACGTCTCGGAACCGGTTCAAATGATTAAAATAAGTTGAGACTAAGTGAAACAAACCGAAAGTTGAATAGACGACTAACTTAAACTAGCCAAATCTATTAAAATTGATTATAACGTATCGGAACTGGTTCAAATGAATAAAATAAGTTAAGACTAAGTGAAACTAACCGAGAGTTGAATCGACGACTAATCCAAAGTAATCAAATCTATTAAAATTGATTATAACGTATCGGAACAGGTTCAAACGACTAAAATAAGTTGAAACAAAGTGAAGCTAGTCGAAAGTTTCTTGTAGTCGCCCCGAAACTAACCCAAACTAACCAAATCTATTGAAATTTATTATAACGTATCGGAACCGGTTTAAATGACTAAAATAAGTTGAGAATAAGTGGAACTAACCAAAAGATGAATCAACGACTAACCCATACGAACCAAACCTATTAATATAGATTATAACGTATAGGAACTGGTTCAAATGACTAAAATAAGTTTAAACTAAGTGAAGCTAGTCAAAAGTTGATTGTAGTCGTCCCCAAACTAACCAAATTTATTGAAATTGATTATAACGTATCGGAACCGGTTCAAATGACTAAAATAAATTGAAACTTTGTAAAGCTAATCGAAAGTTGCTTGGACGACTAGCCCAAACTAACCAAATCTATTAGGATCTATTATAACGTATTGGAACCGCTTTAAATACCTGAAATAAGTTGAGAATAAGTGAAACTAACCGAAAGATGAATCAACAACTAACCCAAGCTAACCAAATCTATTAAAATTAATTATAACGTATCCGAACCGGTTCAAATGACTAAAATAAGTTAAGGCTAAGAGAAACTAACCGAAAGTTGATTTGGTGACTAACCCAACTAATAACATCTATTAAAATTGATTATAACGTCTTAGAACCGGTTCAAATGATTGAAATATGTTGAGACTAAGTGAAACTAACCGAAAGTTGAATCGACGATTAACCCGAACTAACCAACCTATTCCGGTTAGTTGTTCAATCAACTTTTGGTTAGTTTCACGTAGTTTCAACCTAGTTTAGTCATTAGAACCGGTACAGATACTTGTTATGAAATAAAGCAGTTTGTCTAATTTTTTTTCAAGAAAAGTTATATTGCTTGTTACAAGAAAATTTAATTAGTTAAAATAAACATTGATTTGTTGAAATATAATTTCAATTGCCTTATTATAATTACTAGAATTCAAATAAAAAGCCAATTAGTTACAATAAACTATAAATGCACTTTTCTTTAAATTATTACTTTAATTTACTAAAAATTTGAACTGAAAGATATCTCAGGGAGTCTGGATAAGGAGCATGCTTCTGAAAGTTTTTTCTTCAAGTGATGTAGTGATTAAAAGCGCAAAATAAAAGATTAGACATTTCAAAAAACAATTTTTATTCTAACTCCTTCTAACAAAAATAACTGTTAATTCTGTTGAACCTTCCTGGTGATAACTGCCCTTTAATCACCTTATGCTTCCTCCGAGCTTCCTGGAGAGGGTTCCTGGAAATTGCTGTAGTGCCTCGGATCTGTCCTGTGACGTCACTGGAAACTGTCCTGGTAGGCCGAGTGCGTGTGGACTCAGTAGCATGAAAAAAAAACCAGTACAAGGCAGTTAAAGAGTTCACCAAGAATGTTGTTACAACCCTGTTTCAATATGGCGGAGAGCGTCGCTTGTCTTAGCTTAGGTTTTTTAATACAGAAATTGACAGGAGAGAACTAGAAATAATTCTTCTCAATAACAATGCTGAAAAATGCCAAAACACGCTGAAGGAGAAATTTAATTTAAATTAATTAAATATGCCTCCGCCAATTTTCACAGATTTGTTTAGACTGTAGACAATAATTATGTTTTTAAATCAAACAGTGAACAGATTACAGATAATAAATAAAATGAATAGCTATTTAAGCTGAGAAATATCGTAATGAACAATATTTCAATAAAAAACAATTACAATAATCAGGTAAGAACAAAAATGAAATCAATAAATTTAAACAGATAATCAGAATTTGATTATTGCCTGAAAACTACTTTTCAACTCAAAAATCAATTGAATTCTAAAACAAAGGTAATGACAATCATTCAATTCAATTATTGCCTGAAAGCTATTTTCTAACTCAAAAATCAGTTTAACTCAAAAACAAAAGTAACAACAAATTTAGATCGAAGTAGAGATATATATATAACAAACAAATAATTGTGATCTTGTACCGACCACGGTCGAGAAGGCTTGAGAAGGCGCTTTTTAAATAACAAGTTGACGATAAAATGCTTCTATAAGTTGAATAATAACTAACTAAGCCTGAATCCAACCCATAAAGATACTAGAGAAAATTAGACTGAGTATCCTACACTCTCGACAGTCTTAGTTATTAATTTGTATAAGCCAATTTGATCGATTCTTTAGTTGGGTTGCTGAACTAAATCCGAAATTTAATAACCCCTGCTTTTGTAGGATCAAGTCCCTTTTTTTATCTCTTATCAAAGAGCCTAAAGCCCAAAAAAAACTATCTCACATGCCCTACAGGCACAAACATACACACGGCAAAAGGCAACGTGGTATGCGAAACGATAGTAGCCAAATACCAGAAATTCACTTTATTCTGCTTACAGACTTTACGATATAGGAAACTAGAAATAAGATCAGATATCGCAAAACAAGTAAAAACAAAATAAATCAAGCCCTACCTTCTCTTAAACTTTTCACGCTGGTAATCGGTACAAGACAAGATTCTAAAATCCAGTCTTACCTTACACCAGAATCACATCTCGAAAAAAATACACTGACACGCAGTCGTCACAAATATTTAAATTTTTTCTACCGTACGTACGGAGCGACCGATTTTTAACCATGAAATATGATCTGCATATTTGAAATTATTTATCAATTTGAACTAATATATTCTACTGCTGTATTTACGTAGACCCGACCCATAATATTAATTTTCATTTTATATTAACTAGATAATTATTATCGACTAATATATTTAAAAGACCAAATTAGTTTTAAATGAACTTGATGGGCAACATAAAAATTCATTTATTAATATTTTCGTACTATTTAATGCGGAATTTTCCACACTGTTGCTACCAGGTCGATTCAGACAGTAATTCAAAATAGGTTGAAGATGAAAAGTTATTATTTCGAACCAAAAATAAATACAAGCAAACTCGGAATAACCTGATGTTACGGAATTATCAAAATTACCGTAACATACTTTATAATCAATTTTAGTAGATTTGGTTACTTTGGTCTAGTCGTCGATTTAACTTTCGGATAGTTTCACTTTTTCTCAACTTACTTCAGTCATTTAAAGCGGTTCCAATATTCTATAATCAATATTAATAGATTTGGTTAGTTTGGGTTAGTCGTCGATCCAACTTTCGGTTAGTTTCACTTATTCTCAAGTTATTTTAGTCATTTAATGCGGTTCCGATACATTATAATCAATTTTAATAGATTTGGTTAGTTTAGGTTAGTCCTCGATTCAACTTTCGGTTTGTTTCACTTAGTCTTAACTATTTCAATCAGTTGAACCGATTCCAATGCGTTATAATCAATTTTAATAGATTTGGTTAGTTCTCGTTAATCGTCGAATCAAATTTCGATTAGTTTCACTTAATTTTAACTTATACCTTAGTCATTTGAACCGGTTCGAACACGTTATAATCAGTTTTAATAGATTTGGTTAGTTGGGGCTAGTGGTCGAACCAACTTTCCGTTAGTTCACTTATTCTTAACTTATTTTAGTCATTTAAAGCGGTTCCGATACATTATAATGAATTTTAATAGATTTTTTTAGTTTAAGTTAGTTTTTCAATAAACTTTCGGTTAGTTTCACTTGGTCTTAAATTCGTTTAGTTTTCCGATACGTTATAATCAATTTTGATAGATTTGGTTAGTTTGGGTTAGTAGTTCAATCAACTCTCGGTTAGCTACACTTATTCTCAACTTATTTTAGTCATTTCAAGCTTTTCAGAATACATTAAAATACATTTTAATAGATTTGGTTAGTTTGGGTTATTCGTCAACAACTTTCGGTTAGTTTAATTTAGTCTCAACTTATTTTAATTAGTTGAATCTGTTCCGATACGTTATAATCAATTTTAATAGATTTGGTTAGTTTGGGTTAGTCCTCCAATCAACTTTCGGTTAGTTTCAGTTAGTATCAACTTATTTTAGTAATTTGAACCCGCTACGATACGTTATAATCAATTTTAATAAATTTTGTTAGTTTTGGTTAATCAGCGAATCAAGTTTTAGTTAGTTTCACTTAGTCTCAGCTTATTGTAGTCATTTGAACCGGTGCCGGTGCCGATACGGTACAATCAATTTTGATAGATTTGGTTAGTTTTGGTTAGTCGTCCAATCAACGATACAAAAATGTCATAACGCGAGACGAAAACATAAACCATGTCATAACGTGGCCTTGAAAAATCACTTTCATGAAACCAAAAAAGTGTAGTAAAAATGAGAAGTATTATATTATTATATATTTTTAAATATATTTTAGGTAATCCACTATTATTCCTATTTTTGCAACGGTCAAAGCTACAAAGTTGATTAAATTAGAAAGTTGCCATTATTGATGCCTTTTCAAGATAGATTTGCAGTGTTGTTAGATTCTGAGATAGCAACAGTGGTATCACCTAAAAATGACACCCCGTATAGCAATTTTTTTTTCAATTTCCTTCTATGAAAATATTTTTTACAACTTTGCTCAGTTTCACTTCATTTTTCACCCGGCCGGCATTCAGTAGGTCTTTCGATACGAGTCCATACAACCTCCTGAATACATCTCTGACTAGAGAAAGCCACGCGAATCAATCGGACACTTACGCAGCGCATCGGTCATCTCCAGTTGTCACTTAATATAAAAGAATGTGGCTGAATTACATCAAAGGATTTACCGCTGAGTGAACTTACTAGTTTACATATACTTTGGTGATAATACGCATCCTTGCCTGACTCCTCGTAATATATCTATTTCTTCGGATTTGTCTCCGTCTATATTTATGTAGGCAGTTTGGTTCCAATATAGATGTGTAATTATCCTTAGGTCTTTATTGTCAATCCTCACCTCTTTTAAGATTTCTATGAGTTTGCTATGTTGAACCCTATGAAAAGGTTTACGGTAGTCATTGAAACAGGCGTAAACGTCACAATAATTAACATCTCGACATCTTTGGAATAGCACTTGAATACTAAAGAGCGTCTCTCTTGTTCTTACTGGATGACGAAATCCAAATTGTATCTCTGACATTTTTTGTTCTTCACAGACTCTGTAAATCCTTTTATGAGTGATTTTCAAGAATATCTTTAGTAAGTGGCTCAGGGACGGATGGGACCCGACTGACTGGCCCGGGAAAGTTACCTTAAGGGGCCCCCACCCTATGTATAAACCGAGTGGTGCCAATGGTGTTTTCTATAAAATATTTGTTACCATAATAATTTAAATGATGAACAATATGTATTTATTTTTTGACATTACACTTTTTTAATATTTACATAAAAAACATACTACATACTTATTAAAATAAATGCATCACTAAATAAATGAAAGTAAAACTAAACTAATTAAATTTAAAAACATGTTTATAGATATTGACCTATCGATAACTTATAAAAAAGAAATACAAACTAATAAACTATTAGTACATGAAAGGTAGATAATATAGCATATACTTCATCTAAAGTCTAATTATGTTTTATACAGGCTAATATGTATATGTAAAATCTAAATAAAAGTGATTCTTTTAATAAGCTACTAGTAGCAGCGAGAGCATCATCACCATCTTGAAGAACAGAAAAAGTAGCAATGAAAATGTAAAATTTATTTTGTTATATCTATTCAAATAGAGTCATAAAAAAATAAAAATTAAATCGCGAATATTCGGTTTTTTTCCAAAAATCTTTGGAAGTATTCGGAATTTTTAAACTTGTAAGGTGGCATTTTGAACAGCATCAAACTGCGCAACTTTGCCTCCATTTAACCGACCTCTTATCTATTCTAGTTTCCGAGATCATCCCAATGATGAGGCTCGAATTTGGGACACCCTGTACATTATAATAGCCTAATTTTGAGAAAAAAATCATTTACTTTAATATGAGATGGCCCTGATGTTATTTAAATATTAAAAAAAAAACAAAAGAAGCTTCAAATTAAAGCAAACTTTCCAATATCGGTAGATTTTCAAGATATTTAAGCAATTTTTTAAACGCTATCGATAAATGAAAAATCTCGAAAACGTCTCGAGGTATGGAGCCAGTGACTACTGTGCTATCATCAAACCGATAAAAAAATGACTTCTGCATATTTGGGAGAGATGTGAATATTTTGAACTTTGTGAGGCAATTGCGAGAAACCCTGTATAATTTGAATATGGATCATTTTAGGTATTTAGTACAAGTCAGCAGATTTGTAAAGCATTGGGCTTTATTATTTCGAAAACCGCATTTAATTCCATTAATTATTAGTTAAGATATTGATTGTTAAAATCGGACCTCGAATGTTCGAAAGTTATGAACGGCAGTTTAGTTTTATTATTATTCTCAGTTTTCACGATTGGTGGCTTACGTTGGATAACTGTAGATCAGATAACTATCAGTGTTGTTACAGCCTTGTAAACTTTGCGTTATTTTTAATTGTTTTTTATTGCGGCCTTTGATATTTTCTTTACTCGAACAGATTGTTTATTATCTGTACCCTACCGGTATCTTGACCGTGGAATAAATTATTATATGTTGAGGTCAGAGTCTGTAATTAATTGGTGGCTATAATAACGCTAGATTTAACTAGTTTTTTCTATATATTGTTTTTGCGGCAGTTATCAACGAAGCTTAATTGAACTGAATAACCATAGTTAGTTAGTTATACGGCATATGTGATGGATCATGATTCGAGTATCGTGAATTAGTCTTTAATTACGTGATTACTCGATCTAATTAAACTTACCTATAACGAGAAGTTATTTGCAGTATCGCTACTCATTTTTGTTGTTTTATTGATCGATTTTCCGGATAGAAATAAATAACGAATTTTTGGTATTCATTTATTTTGTCGCGAAGCTTAAGCTAAAACGAATTCCATATTTCAACTTTAGGGTAGTTCTCGATTGTGCTGCCTAAAAGCCCGTGGCGCCTTAAATAAATCAACCCGCACCCTACTCTTCGCCTTTTGAGCTAGGGCCAAATTTATACGCTCGGCTACAGCTCGTTTTAGCCTACGCATTGACATACTTTATTTCATTCAATATATAATTATTAAATTCTCGACCTTAGATTTTATTTTGTTCCTTCGATTTGAGATTACTCACTCACAGTTCCTTCTAAGCTGGAGTGAAGGTTTGCGCCCATTAGAAGAACAGAAAGAGCGCAATAAATATTTGGCGCAAACGGCTCGTGACACGCTTTATAACAATTTCGAATTTGACTATATAAAGAAAAATAATTAGAATGTTTCCCAAGTATAAAATTACATTGAATTTAAATTAGTAGTAATAGATTTGACAACGACGCAGTCTGTAGCTTCAAAGAATCGATGACGTTTCGCACGTGCCCCGTGATCCACGCGACTTTGGATTCCCGGGAACCACCTAACTGAGATCGAGATTCGAGCGGCAGCGACAGACATTATTTTGACTTGCCTCGGAGTATTTAATTTTTACAACTTGGCAACCCTAGCCCTAGCCACTTAGTAACTTCAGCTTCACTTACCATAAGAAAATCTCTTCTTTACTTGCATCCTCAATAGATTCATAATATCTATAATAGATATTATGTATCTACTGTATACACCTATTTTTGCCCTTATTTTTTAAATAATCGTGTTATGATATGTTACTGCGTTTAAAATAGATATATCCGGTAATTACCTAGAATCGTTTCTTTCGGATCCACTAAACTTACAGAGACACAGATACAGTAATCAGTAATGACACTCACTCGTATAATGGAATTGTTGCGTTGCCAGTTGCAATTGTTTTGTTATTTGTTACATTTAATACCAGGTTTCTAACCTACCTATATTATATACTTTTTTATTTAAAATTAGATTTATGTGGGATAGATTAAGATTGACATTTTCTCCAAGTGAGATAATAATAATTATAGACCGAGAACCAAGAGCCAAGAGGCCTCAACAAGTTTTATTAACACGCGGTATTTAATTTTTAGGCCCGTGGCCCATCTGTAGTGTGTAGCAGTAGGGGCCCCATGATACCCCACAGTAAGAGGCCCCTCGGGAAATTTCCCGTTCTCCCGCCCCCCCCATCCGCCGCTGAAGTGGCTTGAGGCTAATCGTTTTAAACCCGTCGCATGTTTTTGCTCCTGTTTTTTTGTTTGATTGATTGATGCGGGATGTTACCTGTTTTGTAGATGTGATTTAATATATGTGTAAATTGTTTAATGTCATTGTCGTCAAGGAGTTTAAAAAAATCTGAATGGAAGTTATCTGGTCCTGGGGCCTTCCCTTCTTTCATCTGTCTATTTGCTGCCTGGACCTTGTCGTTAGTAATAGGGGGGACCTCTTTAACTTTTTTTTATCTTCCTCTATCTTTCAGTTTTTAGCTTCTTTTATATTTTTTTGTGAACTAGTAAATATTCTGGTGTATTTTTCAGACTTCTCCTGTTCCATCATCTGTAGGATCTCGTTCGTCATCTATTGATTTCTTTTTATATTTTTTCGGGTTTTAGATATTTCTCACTTGTCGTTTCTACTATGGGTTTCCATCTTATTATCTTAAGGTCTATTTCATCGATATAACCTCTGTTTGCATTTGTTCTGTGAAGTCTTTATTCACTTGTATCGCAGTCTTTGGATCTTTTAGCTTTTTCATGTCATATTTGTTGTTATTTACTTTCTTCTTGATTTTCTTCAATTTTATTTTTACTGTTCCTACTAGTGGATTATGGTCCGACATTATGTCAGTGTTCCAGGGTAGGCTTGTACTGAAACAAAGGAATTTCGATATTTCTCGTTTACTAATATATAGTCGATTTGATTTCTAAGTACTACGTGGTCGAGGTAATCCATTGGCGATTTCCATGTATACAACCTTCGTGGTGGTAGTTTATAGAATGTATTGAGTACTATCAATTGTTCTTCAGTCGCAAATGCATTTAATCGATACCCTCGTTCATTTCTTCGACCCAGTCCGTATGGACCAATGCAATGCATTCTCCTTCTCGTCCTTTACCTATTTTCGCATTAAAATCATCATAAAATTATTATTGTCATGTGATGTTTGGGAAGTTTTTTAAACGTGTTTAATACCTCGTCGTAAAAATTTCCTATTTTTTCTCCACTGTGTCTGTTCCCGAGTAGTAAATTTGATGATCATCTATGAGACATTGTCCTATTCTTGGCAATCTGATCTCACTGACACCCACGATTTTTATATTCATCCTTTTTATTTCTTTAATTACATTATGTGCTTATCCAGCTTGGTAGAGGGTCCTCACGTTCCATATTTGTGACTGACCCGGAGATTCTTAGCAGTCTCTGACCATTTAAAGTCTGCCGGGGACTGAGGCCCATATTTTGTTTGGCTTCAGCCATGAATGGATGTACTAGGAATAAAATACCTGGTAGTTTTGCGATGCTTTTCATACGCTGTAATATTATTGATAATACCTTATCTCCTTATCTAGGCCTTTGCTATCTGATTTACAGCCATGCCAATCTCCTTGATTTCTGCCTGCTGCCAGCTGCCGTTGTCCATCTAGCTTTTGTCAGTTGTCAGTCCTGAGTATTTGATTTCCTCGGTACGCCCCATATCTGGGAAGCATTCTCCTATCCGCCACCTGCGGAGGCTCTCGGTGGGGTACTAGCAACCCCGCACGGGATGATGTTAGTTCTCTTGAAAAATTGCAACAATGCATACAATAAAAAGAGCTATAGCAAAAATCGAAAGAAAAATCGATCTGTGCATACAAGAAAACGCAGGCGTATTCAAACATTTAGAAAACTGGTCATTCATTAATTAATTATCATTATTATGATATTTATAAATTAATGCTTTTATGAAAATAAAAGTGTTTTTAATTAATATGACCGAACGAAAAAAATCAGAAAATAATTAGAAACTAATTTCAGCTAAGAGAAATCTTTTTGTTAATAATATAATTAAAGACATGATGTCAAAATGGCCGGCTTGCAAAATAATAAATAGTCCCCAGAGTCAAGGAAGTGTTGAAAGAAGCAATCACGATATTGAAAACATGTTGAGAGCTTGGCCTCGTGATAATAATACTCAAAATTGGTCCCTTGCCTGGCAGTTTACCACATGAAACAATTGAAAGTGTTTCGACCGAAGAGGATTTGGAGGATTTAATGAAATATACTTCTGCAAAGGACAGTATCGAGGAAAATCAATCTGTTAACAATAATCAAAATGAAACCGAAGAGCTTTATGACATTGATGATATTCCAGTCGTCCAATGCAACCAGCCTTTTGAAGTGCTAGGCTTCATGTGTTCATTTTTTGGAATAACGCCTTCCTTTTCGGATAGCGAAGTGGGGAAATATATTTGCTTGGGTCCCTGACCACACCGATGCAACTGAAGAGGGTCGACTTGTAGGTCCCTGTAATACAACTTTAGTTGTATACGGCTCAAAGAAGAAATATCATAAAGAAGATATTTATAAAAATATCATAAACTTTCTAGGTTTTGAAAATTTTCCATAAAAAACATATTCTTGAATTGAATATAAGATGATTCAGGAGCCTCAGAACCATATTGACTTCTATGTATATCCTCAACGAATCTGTTTCGCAGAGATTTCCAGTGTTCTGGCAGTCATCAACCAAAAATAAATATATTATTTACACAATCTCTTCTTTTCAGAGCTTATGACAAATTATTTAATATACATGCACTGCTTATGTTTGCTCTGGCTTGAACGATTTGGAGCTCAGGGTTATGGAACTCAAGGGGAAGCAAACTCTGAAGTTTTTGTGCGAAGACTGGAACAGTGGTTTGTTGCAGGTATCCAAGCTGCTGAAAGCTGTGGATGAAACGAGAGCTGAACTTATTCAACTCAAGGCAAACATTAATATAAACCAAGGTAATGCAGGCGTGGAAGTCGATGTTATAAAGGAATTCGAGGAACGCCAAAGACGTTCGGAAAATATAGTATTATTCAACGTCCCTAAAATGAACAAAGATAAAAATGATATTGCTCCATTCTCGGAAACCTGGCGGAAAACGTCAATCATTTGAAAATTCCCAGAGTTGGTAAAAAAACATAAAAACGAAAGATGCGCTCTAAAGGTAACGTTAAACAGCTCTGAGGTGGCACAGCAACTACTCAGAAACCGTTCTAGGGACTAATTTTTACTTGAGCACTGATCTTATCCAGAGCCAGATAGCAGCTGAAAGGGTTGTTTTCGACGAACTACGTACCTAAAGGGAAGGCCTACTGTAGCAGCAAAAAACTGAGTGCAATCAAATCAAATTCAGTTAGCTTTTGGATGTATTACCAAAATCTTCGCGGTCTTAGGACAAAACTGCAAATGCTGTTACAGAATACCTCTTGTTTGTGTTATTACATTTTGGTTTTTGGTGAAACGTGGCTGAATAGTGACTTCCATAACTCTAAATTATTCCTAAATAATTACAACTTATTCAGAAAAGACCGTTCTGAAGACACTAGCATCCATTCACGTGGGGGGAGGGGGTTCTGATAGCAGTTCGAAGAGAGATAAAGTCGGTGTGTATTCATTTCATACTCGGTGTATATTGAGGAGTTGTTTGTAATGTTTGGTAATGGCAGAGGTACTCGAATAATGGGCACAGTCTATTTCCCTCCTCGTTCACCTGCTGTCAAATACCAGATTTTTAGTGACAATGTCAAATCTCTTGCAGAAAGGTGGATGCGGGAATTCATATATTGGAGGATTTCAATCTACTGTTATGATAAAAGCCAATTTGTTAAGATAAACTTTGATTTGTTTTATTTATAATTTGAATTTGTTAAGATATAATTCGAATTATCTTATTTGTTGCAATGTTATTTCTTTAATTTACTAAAAAGATAAAATGAAAGATACTCAGGGTGTATAGGTTCGGAGCATGATAATTAAAATTTATTTCTGAGTGTAGTAGTGGTTAAAAAAGCAAAATAAAAGATTAGAAATTTCAAAAAACAATTATAATTCTATTTCATTCTAACAAAAATAAGGATTGAAATTTAACATTCTGTTGAACCTTCTTGGTGATAGCTACCCTTTAATCACCTTATGCTTCCTCCGAGCTTCCTGGAGAGTGTTACTGAAACTTGCTGCAGTGCCTAGGACCTGTCCTGTGGCGTCACTGGAAGCTGTTCTGGTAGTCCGAGTGCGTGTGGACTCCGTAGCATGAAAAAAAAAACAGTACAGGCAGTTACAGAGTTCGCCAAGAATGTTGTTACAACTCTGTTTCAATTTGGCAGAGAGTGTCGCTTGTCTAAGCTTAGGCTTTTAATAGAGAACTTGGCAAGAGATAGCGAGAAATAATTTTTCTCAATTAACAATGCTGAAAAATACCAAAACACGCTGAAGGGAAAACTGTAGTATTTAATTAAGTATGCCTCCGCCAATTTGCACAGAATTGTTTCTGCAGACAACAATTATGTTTTCAATTAAACAGTTAACAGATTACAGATAATAAATAAAATAAATAGCTATTTAAGCTGATAAATATTGTGATGAACAATATTACAATAAAAAACAATTACAATAATCAGGTAAGAACAAATGTGAAATCAATAAATTTAAATAGGTAATCAGAATTTAATTATTGCCTGAAAGCTACTTTCCAACTCAAAAATCAGTTTAATTCAAAAATAAAAGTAATGACAAATTTAAATCGAAATAAAGAAACAGCGTTATTAAGATCTTGTACCCACCACGGTCGAGAAGGGCTTGAGAAGGTGCTCTTTAAATATCTG
Organism: Pissodes strobi; assembly: GCA_016904865.1. Taxonomy (NCBI): domain Eukaryota; kingdom Metazoa; phylum Arthropoda; class Insecta; order Coleoptera; family Curculionidae; genus Pissodes; species Pissodes strobi. The sequence continues at coordinate 89,181 of MU184821.1, read as the reverse complement.
ATGTGACGATAAAATACTTATATAGGTCGAACAATAACTAACTAAGCTTGACTCTAATCTCACATCTAATTCATAACAACCGATATCGGTACTAGATAAAGTTAGACTGAGTATCCTACACTATAGACGGTTTTAGTTATGAATTTCTACAAATTGCTACCTCTAATTAGAACCTAAATAATGTGAACCCTACAGGCCACTTTGATCGATTCATTAGTTGGGTTGCTAAACTAAATCCGAAATTTAATAATTCCCCGCTTTTTCAGGATCAAATCTTTTTTTTTCTCTCTTATCAAAGAGCCGTAAGCTCAAAAAAGCAAATATTTCACCTGCCCTACAGGCAAAAGACAACGTGGTATAAGTAACGATAGTAGTCAGATACCAGAAATTTACAAGCTTAGCAGCTTTATTCTGTCTACAGACTTTTCGATATAGAAAACTTGAAATAAAAATGAGATAACGCAAAAAAAATAACGAAAATGTCAAGCCTACCTTCTTTCAACCTCTCACACTGGTCGTCGGTACAAGATAGATTTCAAAATTCCTGTCCTACCTTTCCATCAGAATCACATTTCAAAAAAAATGCACAGACGCGCAGTCGTCACAAATATTTCACCTTTTTCCACCGACCGATCTTTAAGCATAACATCTGAACTGCATATTTGATATTATTTATCAATTTTAAATAATATATTCTACTGCTGTATTTACGTAGATTCAACCCATAATATTAATTTTCATTTTATATTAACTAGATAATTATCGACTGATATATTTAAAAGACAAAAATCAGTTTTAAATGAACTTGATGGGCAACATTAAAATTCAGTATTTATTAATATTTTCGTACCATTTAATGTGGAATTTTCCACACTATTGTAACCAGGTCGGTTCAGACAGTAATTCAAAATAGGTTGAAGATGAAAGTTGTTATTTCAAACCAAAAATAAATACAAGCAAACTCGGAACAACCTGATGTTACGGAATTGTTAAAATTACCGTAACACTACCTCCAGCTGAATGGGAGAGACAGGAGTTGAGTTCAGCATGTTTTGCACTAAATAACACTCCTCCAAATGAAGCCGAACGGATCCTTACTGCCTCCATCATGGGCACATACAATGGCCTGTTTCAGGGGAACCAGGTGGCAAACACCAGGTGGTTTCTACTGGACCTGGCCCTTGTTGCAGATCAAGTGTTAGTGTGAGTCGGGCGGAAAAGGAATTGATTCCGATGGATGGCTATCATCCACCACTCAGCCGTGAAATCAGTATTGAGTGTAGCAATTTGAACAGTGGTATGACATGCGAATGCTATTATAGAGATTTTAAAAATAGTGATTATGGGGGACTATGGGATTTTTTAAATTTAATTGATTGGAATTTCTTGCTGGTGGGAAAACCTCTTGCTGCCATGACTGCCATCTTTTACGATACTTTTAATTTAGCGATTGAAATGTATGTTCCTTTGTAAAAATTTTCTAAAAAAAAAAGTTCCAACATGGTATTCAGAGAAGCTCAAATCAGCAGTTCTGCCCAAAACGAGAGCACACAAAGCTTACAAGGAGACTCAGTCACCTCTAGATTATAGGGAATTATAACGATTGAGAAAGATCTGTAAAAATTTGACTTCACATTGCTATCAAAAATATGTTTTTCTTCAAACGTCAGTAAATCCGTTATTACTCGACTGTTTAGGCGGCCGTGAAGTTTCGTTTTTTCTCCGCCGGAGCTTTACTTTTCACTTTTTCGCCGGCGGAGGTAAAAGGGTTGTCATGGCAACATAGATACAAACAAACAACTAAAATAAGCGTCAACAACTCGAGATTTATTAAATTAAAATTTGTATTTATCACTCAAGTTGTGCACTGCATTTCTAAAAATCACTAATTTAAGAACAAATTGGTTATTATTTAATCGAACTTACTCAATAACTGCTTATGAATACGGAATTAAAACGAAATCGGACACGCATTTAAAAAAAAAATTATTGTTGACAGTGTCCACTGATAGCTTTAGGTTACATTACTATAGCAACAAACTGTGCCTATTCACCGACACCGCGCCGGTCTAAGCCGCCTTGCGAACCCTCTTATCTTTCATAACTATTATTATTACTATTAAAAAGAGATGTTTTTGCATTAATTTGTCGACATTTGAAGAAAAAACAGCATATTTTATTTGGAGGAAAAGTTACTTTTCATGGCTTGCTCTCTATTAACAGCTTCACTCCGTTCGGCTGTTAAACACGAGCGCGTCATGAAGAGTATCAGTTTCCCTCTATATAAAATAATATACTATTATTTCCTTACTGAGAACTCTGTAAATAGTAATTTAAAACAATAACAATTGTAAACGTAGAGAAACAGGTATACCTAGTGAAATGAACCATGAAAATGTGAAATGCTCTTCTGGCAAGGAGGTAGTAGATAGTTTTGCCTGTTTCTTCTCATCAATATGCTGTGATAACTATATTGATAATAGTTTGTGTCGACTAATAATATTAATCTTTCACACTGTGGCATAGTTATTTCAAGTATAATAACTTGTCTGGTTTGGATGGTAATTAGGGCTCAGGGTCTTCTCTGCTTAAATACTGCAGTTTTGTTCTCTCACGTCCACTTTTCCATATTTTTAATGAATCTTTGAACCCCGGAATATTTCCTGACTGTTGGAAGTTAAGCTATATCACTCCAACCCATAAATCTGGCGATACAAGCAATATTGTAAATTGTAGATCCATAAGAATTATTGGTACTATCACCAAAGTTTTTGAAAGGATAATATATGACTTTTTGTCATCTAAATTATATGTGACCTTATCAACCAACAGTTTGGATTTAGATTTGGGCAATCAACTGAGCTGAACTTAATAGTGTATGTAGAATTTCTGTCGGATTCAATGGAGAGAGGATACGAGGTGCATTCTATATATAAGGATTTTGCAAAGGCGTTTGATATAGTTAATCATAGGATTTTGTCTGGAAAATTGTGTGAGTTTTTCGATCAACGATTTTAAGTCTGCGGACATAAAGGTTGTATCTGGTGTGCCTCAGGATTCTCACCTGGGTCCTATTAATCGCCGATGATCTTAAGTTTTTGAATAGGTTTTAATCCATTAATGATTGTTGCAAGCTGCAATCTGGCTTGAATCGATTGAGCAACTGGTGTTTTAAAAATGGCATGCAACTAAATTCTGCCAAGTGCCATCTTATGTCATGTGGTCGAGTTAGGAACTCTATTTCATTCAACTACACCCTACATAGTACAGTATTACATCATGTGGCTGAAATTAGAGAGCTTGGTGTTCATTTTGATGGTATTAAGGGGAATTAGCTCTTATAATTTATTGCCATTCTACCTTGACTCTGGCTTTCCGAACCTTGTGTATAGTTACACTATAATTATATGTCCAGGTAATTTAAATAACTTCCAGGTAAACACAAAAATCAAATACCAGTGACAGTGACCAATAGAATTAGATAAAAAAAATCAGGTGTGTCCCATCAGACACACCTGATTTTTTTATCTAATTCTATTGGTCATCGCGTCACTGCTACGGATTTGCTATGAACGCCGGCGCCCTCGCCAGTTGGAAAAGTTAAAATTGATTTATGTTGAACGGTATGCCAGAGCTGCCACCGGCGCCGGCGCCAACTACGTTTATAAATAAAAACGTAGGATTTGGTTTGTTTATTTGTGGCGCTAACTTCGGCGCCGACGCCGACGCCAACTTCGATTTTATAAATCCGCCTTTAATGCTACCCAGGTCATGGTGCGGGTGCGGATCTAGTAATTTCCATATCTACTAATCCGGGGAGATTACGCGAATGAGGGTTACATTTAAGAACAGGCGTCTTCTTGCTGATAACTGCTCACCGAGTTGCAATCGCAGAGTGAAATAGGTGCATGTTTTTAGACATTGTAGGTTTAATATAAAAAAAAATATTAAAGAAATTGAAAGGCTGAATAACATCAACAACAGACATTTTGCTGACGCATCGACCCAGACATGGCAGCCTGTTCAGAAGCATGTGGCTCTACATGCTCAATTTGGGGCAGTTGATGTTGAAGTGCAGACCGTGGAGGGTGAAGATAATGACGGAAGTGTGACTAGGATGGATCATCTGATGCAAGAATTGACAGCATATAAAAGCAAAATAAATGTATTAGAAAGTATAATTGAGGAGAATACCAAAGACCTCAACTACTATCGGGAAATAAAGGCAGAATTAATGAATACAATCAATAGTATGAATACCTATATAGAAACTTTATCAATGGATAATGAATTTTATGCCAGTGAAATTAACAACCTAAAGCTTACAATCTTTGACTTTGAGGAAAATAGGAGGGATGCTGTATATCAGAAACGTGAAGGGAGGAACCAGGGAACCCAAATAACTGAGGATCATGGAAGTGTTGAGGAGCAATACATCGGACATACTTATGACAAAATAAAAAATAATAAGGTTTTGATTCTGTGCGATCAGTACGGATATAATATTGGTAATAAATTGAAAGCATATATTAAGAATTTTCAAATCGAAACAATTATTAAACCAGCACCTTGGCCCATTTTGACCAGATTCATCCGTTAATTTTAAAAAGTTTACCATTAATTGTTTGCATATCAGAAACTCATTTGACAGCTGAAACACAGAGTCCTGAAGTGCATGTGGCTGGTTATCAGTGTGTCAGGGTGGATAGTCACAGCAGACATAAAGGAGGGGTTCAGATGTATATCAAAGACGATGTTAGAGTCATGGATGTGAAATAAATTATAATTGAAAAAAACTGCTGGTTGTTGAATGTTGAAATAAGGATTGTTGAGAAAAACTTAGGATAGGTTGTGTTTACCACTCGCCAAGTAGTATTGATTCTGTGTTTTTAAGTTTGTTTGAGGAATGGTGTAATGAGCTTGCTTGTGACGTTAGTGTCCCTCTTATAATTATGGGTGATTTTAATATTAACTGGAATTCAGATGATTATTATTCCAACAGGCTTAAATAATATACGCATGAAATAGGATTGAATCAGAGAGTCTGCGACTTCACCAGGGAATCTTTGCACACTGGTAGCATAATTGATTTGGTTTTCACTAATTTTGACGAAATGATAGTTGACATAATGCAAACCCCTAGAATAAGTGATCATTATATTGTATCTTTTGAAGTATCCAATTCTCGAAGTCCATGGAGCGTTCCATTAATATTCATGTTTCGCGGACCGGAAATTGATTATAATTTAATTGATGAAAAATTATTGGAAGTAAGGTGGGATTTCTCTGTTAGGGACGTCAATTTGAAATACAGAACTCTTTATGAAACGATAATGAATATTTTAAATGAAATAGCGCCGAAAAAATAAATTAAAATTTGATCTAGATTTAAACTCTGGTGGAATGAAAGAACCAGGAAGGCGATAAAAATGCGAGATATTAGTTATAGGGAGTATAAATCTAACAAGAACAATCATAATCATAATAAATATAAAAGGAACAGAAACAATGCTGTAAGAGTAATAGAAAAAATTGAGTATTTTGAGTCAAAAATAGATAGTTGTAGGAACAATCCGCCAGAAATGTGGAATGCTTTAAAAACTGTGTTTCCAAAAAATAACTCTAAATGATTAATAAAAGAGATAGTTTGATAATGAATTAGTTAGCGACACAAATGTTTTACCTGATAAAATTAATCGCTTTTATGTGAAAAATATAGATGACATTGTGAGTAAAGTGGGACAGACAAATCATCAGTATCTGGATGATTTGGACACTCACGTCATTGCCATAGATTTATTTTCAAAGTTTACTCTCCTGGATAGAGCCACACTGAGGAAAATTGTATTTTCTTTTAAAAATAAAAATAGTCCTGATGACCTGGATATCGGTTTTATTAAACGTATTTACATTAGTATGGAGAATCCATTGTTAAACCTAATAATTTCTTCCTTTGAATAGGGTATTGTTCCTACTGACTTAAAACTGTCGACAATAGTACCTATACAAAAAAAAAGAAAAATGTGTTAAGGCCTCTAACTTGCGTCCAATAAATATGCTCCCTGCCATAGAAAAGAATTTGGAAAGGCATGTATACGAACAGTTATTACACTTTGTTGACACTAATAATTTACTAAATGATAGGCAATCTGGGTTTAGAAAAAGTCACAGCTGTGAAACGGCATTACAGTGTGTGTTGGATTAGTGGTAGTGTATGGTGGATCAGGAGCATGCTACACTTGCTGTTTTTTAGATTTACAGCGCGCTTTTGAGATGGTAGATGGCAACTTACTGGTAAACAAGTTACATAGTTTTGGATTGTGGGGCGTTGTTCCGCGATGGTTTAGTAATTACTTACAAAATCGGCAACAGAGGGTGAGAATAAATGGAATGTGTTCTGACAATGTTCACAGTGATTATGGTGTACCACAGGGAAGTATTTTGGCTCCCCTGCTTTTTGTTTTATATACTAATGGCATAATAAGAGTGGTAAACGTAGATATACATCTATTTACGGACGTCTGAAATATATAGCTGTGAGAATGAATGAAGCTTTGCACACAATTTATGAATACTTTTGTAAAAATATTTTGAGCATTAATGCTAACAAAAGTCAGTTTATGGTGCTTGGTCCAGATAGCGTAAAGAGAGACTTTGTACTGAATGATTTCTCCATTTTTATAGGGCATGGCAGAATTGAACAGGTAAGGAAAGTTAAATACATAGGTATAATATTTGACGACAAATTAAACTTTATGGACCACGCAGGTTGTGTCAGTTCAAAGCTGAGTTTCTCTATACATTTTTTGTCTCGATTCTCTTCTTACTTGTCGTTTTGGTCGAAGTTAATGATTTATATATAACACACTTGTGGTTTCACATTTCAATTACCTACTGTGCCACTGTCTTGTATACTTTAAACCAAAATGAAATTGCAAGAATGCAAAAATTACAGAACAGAGCAATGAGGTTAATACTTTGCTGCTCTAGATATACCCCTCGATATACCCTTATTAAACAAATGCATCAGGCTTACACTGGCTGACAGTGTTGGAATATTTTAGTTTTCAGGTTATGCTTTTAATTTTTAAATTGAAGACTGATTGTGCATCATCTTATTTGGTCAATAAATTGATTTATGTAGGTGAGATCCATTCTCATAATACAAGGCAACAGAATAACTTTTTTATTGCACCGCGGAATAGAATTATTATTTTTTAAGGGTTTGGACGTCTTTAATAAGCTACCCAATCAAATTAAAAGTGTAAATTCACTCTCCGATTTTAAGTTGAAACTTAAAGCTTACCTGCTAAGAACATGTGGAATTATAATATAGATGATCGTGATGTAGTTTGATCTGAATTGTGTTGTATTGATTGTCTTGCATTGTTGAGAAGGTGCTCTGCGAGTTCTACTTCTGTTATGTAGTATCTTTGTGAGATAGAGTTTATTTTATTTTTGTAAAGTATATGTGAATCAAATATTGCAACTTGCTCTGTAGAGTAGTAAATGCTAAATAAAGAATTTAATAATAATATGAAGTGGGCGGCTAGATCTCCCGATTTGAATGTTATAGAGCAAGTGTGAAGTAAAATTAAATTAAGGTTGAATCAGAGGGAGTATGAGTATAATAATCTGAATGACTTTGCGAATGTTATTAGAGCCGAGTAGACGGCTGTTTCCCAAGATATTCTTGCGGATTTGGCCAGCAGCATGCCAAGAGGGTAGTGTAAAAACAAAGGTAACAAAGCGTGGATAAAAACAACTTGATCTTTTCTGTCCTGCTTTTTTTTCTTCACTCAGTATAATATCCAAATATTCTTGTTAGGGCAAAACGCCTTCCTGAGATAAAATTTAAACGGAACGGCTTTTTAGTATCTGATGAGTTTGTCAAGATTTGTCAATTCGTTTACAAAGAGCAACTTTAAAACGATGCTTATTTAATAATTTTTTCCCATATCAGAAATTGATGAAATATTCTTACGAACACTAAGATAGCAAATCTACTTAACTTAATAACCATAAAGATTTATCAAGAATTTTACCTCTAATAAATTCATTTTACTATAATTACCTTTTTAAATTAGTAGCGTTGCCCTATCGCTTTGAGTCCACCAGATGCTCTGCAAGCTGGTTTGGGGGAACGTTAATAACACTTCGAATGCCACGTGACATAACAATACCTTCCCTTTAACCCGGCGTCGGTGTGGTGGGGTATCACATACCCCAATAAATTTAAAACACGCGCGATATTCTAATACACTCTAAGACCGCGTCGAACTCTTTAGTACCTTCGAGTAATACAACAGTCGGTCCATCCCGACCACAAAATCAGTGTTTGTCTTGATTTTGTAGAGGCCACACGTCTTCAAAGTCGTCTGGGGTATCACATACCCCACCACACAGGTAATTAATTTTTTCAATACACGGTAAAATTATGTGACAATTGTCAAAAATTAATTTTCAATTAAAACATTGTCTTGTGATTTGTTTTATGTTTATATTTAGAGTCAAATTGATGTTATTTTCTTTTAGAAAGTATTATTTTGTTGTTTATCTTGATTTAGAGAAACACCTTTGTTTATATCAATAAATTTAGATTTTCTGCAATAAAAACTCGATTTTTTGTGTTACTTTGGATTTACTACACACTGTTTGTTTAGTATGCTTTATTTATACAAGCAATGCAAAAAATATGCCTAAAATATTAAATGGTTGGTAATTTCGAATTAAGTTTAATGGGGTATGACATACCCCACCACACTAAACGTGTACCTAAATATCACCACACCGACGCCGGGTTAATATGGTAGGTTAATTTTGATGTATATGGCGGCAGACTTGATCAATTATAAATATTTTAAGTTTGGGCAGCTGCCTAATCGAAAGTCGAATAAATTTGCATTAGATGCACGAACACTAATTAGGAAAATTTGTGGTACGAAAATAATTTGTTAATGACAAGAGTAATTATGGGTAAGAGGCAGAATTTGAGTTTTGAGAGATATAGTAATATTGCCGACATCGCACCACTGTAATTTATAAAAAAAAGTGTTCACATTTGCCATCTAGCAGTAATTTTGATAAGCAGATAGGAATTTGGAATACTGCAACAAACGTCATTAAATAGTCACTGACCGTTGTAGTCTCGTATTCTTTGAAAAGTTAAGATGTTACTTTACAATATCCTAGTACCTGTCGTAAGGAAATTGACCGCAAGATAAGTGATAATATTAGGTACACATTTTAGTTGAATGAAATCGTAACTTATATTTTATCAGATTGCATTCCCAAAATAAACATTTGATCAATATGTATTGTGTAGGTTAAAAAATAATTTTTATTTATATTTCCTAAATAACACTAGTAAAGTGTTTTACAGTTATATATATATATATATATATATATATAACTAAAAAAAAATGCGCGGTGCATACAGTTTTTTTAGTTGCGAAATAACGCACCAAGCTTCTGCGAGGCTGATTTTTTTGCGATGTTAGCATCATTGTCATGCCAGGCCATATTGCTATTGACCGAGATACCCAGTAGTCCGATTGACGAGGATGAAGGAATGTCGATCCTATCATAATGGCATCAGGGCCCGCTGTATCGGCTTTCTTGGTAAACGTGACTGTTTGGGATTGGCTGCATTGAACTGGACCAAATTCCTGTCGCCCCAGGTAGCTAATGGCGGACCAACTGTAATTTCGTACTGATCAGGATTTGTGGTTATAAAAAGAACCAGGAGAGCGGCAAATTCACTCCTCTCTGAGATCTGTGTTGGTTCATCTACAAGTTGAGTAAGTCCGCAGCTGCTGGCAAATGCTTCAGCTTCTCTACCTTCGTTGTCGCTCTTCTTGTGATGTTTAAGCCAGTTGGTGTTATGGGTATTGAAATCTCCCAGAACGTTTATTTCTGAATTGAGGTGGTCGACCTGCATTGAATCAAAAGTCTTAGCTAGTGTTGTAAAAAAGATTTGGTAGGCTCTATCGCTCGGAGGGCTATAGAGACAGCAAATGAACTTGGTTAATCCCTTGGCGGTGATGAAACTTAACTTCTGCCATGGTAGTGTTAATGTTGAATATGGTGGGGAGAGCCTTGCCTTGGAGGACGCTTAAGTTAGAGCGATGGAAACAATTTGGTGACCATTCTTTGGCTGTAGTTGCCGGGATTCCGCGTTCGTCTGTCTAAGGTGGAAGAGACCTTTTGTAAGCTACCTACCACAAATTCCTAGAAACACTGAGTCATTGCAAAAGTTTATTCCTGATCCTTTGATTGTGCATGTCCTTAGTTTCGTCAATCACATGTTTGCATTCGTTTCTCGCTTAGTAAAAATAATAGCGATTTTTAGCGGTCTCATTTTGCTGAGTACTTGCAGAATTGTTGTTTCCTACCTACAGCTCTTTCGCATCTTTTTTTAACCAGTGCTTTCCTTTTGACGTTAACTTGATGGCATTTGTGATGTATGCTTCCATTCCTGTGGGGATTACTTGCGTAATCTCTTCGCAACAGCCTGACAGGTCGTCAATGCCAAAGCAGACGTCGAGCCAAGGTAGAACTTTCTTCGGTTGTCCCAGTTTGCATAATTGAAATGCCAGATTTTACGAGGCAATGGCGGATCTATCTGTAGGAGTGGCAGTTCACAACATGTTGTAATAAGTGTGTGGTCGTAGATACCTAATGGCGAGCCAACTGTAATTGTGCACCGGGTAGAATTTGTGGTTAAAAAAAGATCCAGGATGGCGGCAAATTCACCTCTCTCTGAGATCTGTGCTGATGGCAAATGCTTCAGCTTCTCTACCTTCGTTATCGGTCTTGTTGAGATGTTTGAGCCAGTTGGTGTTGTGGGTATTGAAATCTCCCAGAACGATTATTTCTGAATTGTGGTGATCGACCTGTATTGAGTCAAAAGTGGTAGCTAGTGTTGTAAAAAAGCTTTTGTAGGCTCTATAATTCGGAGGGCGATAGAGACAGCATACCAACTTGGTTATAGTCCACTTGTTCAAAAATTGACAGATGATATAACCTTTAAAATTATATAGCCCATGCACTTGACCTAAAATGATTAAGTTACCAAAAATGCAGATACCTCAAAAATGATGGCTCGCGATGCGACGCACAGTGGTTCATAATGGGAAAAAAATAAATATCCAACGTTTATTAAACTCTTTTCTTTTTAGTTTCTTTTTTATTTTTACAGATAATTAGAGTTCACAAAATTGGGTTGATTTTGTACATTTTCTCTTTAAAATTAGCCAAATTGAATCGCAACCAAAGAGTTTGACTTTACGACAGGAATATAAATATAACCTTCCATGCCTATTTAATTTATTTTCTAGTTATACTTTATTTTTACTTTTTAACAGCAATGTTTGTTCTTTTTTGTCATACAAAAATAAAATGATTTATTTAATTTAATATAGTTGAAATGATATTCTAAATATAAAGTATATTTATAATTCGCAAATTGCAATCTTTAGCACTACAACTTTAGCCACGTTTGCCTATCGTTCTAATTTATATCATAATATTCTTCATAATTTACTCTATTAGATGTATTAGTTTTATCTGCATTCTGAGATAATAAATGTTACTACCTTTTCGAGTGTTATTCTATTTATTTTGACTAAAGTTGATCAAACTATATACTTGAAGCGAGAAAATTACACTTTCTTTAAATGTAAATTATAAGAAAAAAATTACCATCTGTCAAAATTTAATATTTACAAACTAATTACAAAGTTTACATTAGATCAAAAATAGATTACTCAAATCACATGTGTCATTTTGAAGTTATTGAATTATTTCCTCTGAGTTCCCACATAACATAAACTACTCTGCGATGCCCCAAAAATGACATCGCCCACTTCGATGATTTTGTTTGCCTCACATCACCGGCACCGGGTTGCATTTTTGTATCGAGCGTCCAGTAAACCGCTTTTTATAGCCTGGCTGTAATATAAATGATATATAAATGTTAGCTAGAATACCCGCGTTACGTTTCTCCAAATATTTGAACACTTCATGCATGGGTCTCCGTTCGCTTCGCTCGCTACGGGGCCGCAACCAGCCAAAACTAACCCAAAATATGAAAAGTTTGCACATTTATATTATAGTCAAAGTCGGTATCTCGTACGCTCGATACAAATAAGCCACCGGGTGTGGTAGTTTCTCCGCAATGACTACTATAATATAATAAAAGAACGAGTAGCAGCGTGTAATCCTGATATTCGTATTAATACGCCCATTACGGATAATCTTATTACGCGGCATCTAAAAAGGAAATGACTGTTTTGTTATACCGCGCCATGAATGTCTTAATAGAAAAGCGTTCCTCTTTATACTATGCTTTAATTTTTTAGTTTTAATACTGCAACATTGCATAATAAATTGTGTTATTGTATATAATGCAACTGCAATAATTTGACGTTTGAAAGTCAGATTCTATCTAGTGGAAATTAGAACAAAATTATTTGGACTTTTCTATATCGATTCTAGAATTGCCATCTACCCTCCGTCGAAATGTATTTCTCTTGATCTAAATATAAGCAAACACTTGCCCTCAGTTAAACCGGAAATTCACATTGATACATAGGTATAGCATTTAAAGGAAAATGCACACCGTTATGTTACTCTAGCTCATATTAGGTTTGTCAGCGGAGTTTTGATAAGAAAAAAATTAAATTCTGGAACAGGAAAAACATAAGCAAAAAATTATTCTACAGCCATTTAAGGATATTCCATTCACATTTCCATTTATTATTTTAGAATTGCTGCAAATTTCCTAATCTGCGGGGATGAGCCGTTGTTCAATATAATAATTATAATGTATGAGTTTTAATTGATGAAGATATTATATATTATCGCTATTATTGATATTATCTGGGGTTGCCATCGGCCCTTCCTCCGGATGACGCATGTTGGGATTTCTTTAATGTCTTCGTAGTAAAATATTGTACCTAGTACTTTTACATATTTCAGTTTATCGTTGAGTTCACCAACTATTAGATGATGAACTCTTCCTCAATTCGGTAGTTTCCATTTAAAAAAAAAATACATAAACAGCATTGCCTGACGTCCCGATTTTTGCGGGACGTCCCGAAATTTAAACAAATGTCCCCAATGTCCCGATTTTAAGATCAAAAGGTTAGTCCAGAATTATGAAATAAAAAATATGATATAATTATTAAAAATGATGTACCGCTTTCAATTTATCTTGATAACATTTTGATTCGCTGTAACTTTTTTGTTGTTAAAGATATCAAGGTAAACAAAAAAAAATAAAATGTGGGGTTGGTGGCCAAGTTTTTTTCTAAGTTACATATAAAACAAAACACTAACAATATTCTGACATTTAAGCCTGCTTTATATTTTTTTAAATGAGACACCCAGTATATTACTACATTTTTCACCTCTCTACAGAAATTTAAACACATTTCATGTTTAATATCCTATACCTATCGTTAGCTGTTTATGAAATATTGACAGTTGAAAGTAGGGTATTTTGACACTTTGACAGGGTCTAAAATCTAAACTGAGCGAGATCAAAGAAAATGGTTTGCACATTCCTATCTTAGGTTTTCATAAGCTATCGAATGACACTAACTTTGAATTAAACCCGCGGATAAAATTATTAGGAACTTTTAAACCTACGGTTAAATTCAAAGTTACTGTCATTCGATAGCTTATGAAAACCTACGATCAAAATGTGCAAACCGTTTTCGTTGATCTCGTGCGGCTTAGATTTTAGAGTCTGTCAAAGTGTCCGTCTTTCAACTGTCAATAATTCGTAAACAGCTAAAGATAGGTATAGGCTATTATCCACGAAATTTGTTTAGCTCTCTCTAGAGAGCCCAAAAATGTAGTAATATACAGGGTGTTCTATTTAAAAAATATATAAAGTAGGCTTATATGCCAGAAAATTGTTAGTGTCTTGTTTTATATGTAAGCTAGAAAAAAACTTATCTTCCAACCCTACATTTTGTTCTTTTTGTTTACCTTGATATTGTAAACTAGAAAGCGTAATAACAAAAGAACACTCAGTCTAATGTTTGAACTTGATACTTGACATTGAAGGATCAATTATTATGAGTATTATCTAAACATGTTTTAAAAACAATCAGTCAAATATCAACAAAATTTAGTATAAAAGAACGGGCAAATCAAGTAGACGACAACTTATCTGGTTGAGTAGTTACTTTTTAATTAAGGCAAAACGCTCCTCCTGTAAGCTCAAACCCTCCCGATCCTGATGATCTGGTTAAGTAGTTCCCTTTTAATTAAGGCCAAACGCTTTTCTGGTGACCAGGGTCAAGCCTCCCGACCTTGACTATCTGGTTAAGTAGTTCCCTTTTAATTAAGGCCAAGCGTTTTTCTGGTAACCAAGGTCAACCTCCCGATCTTGACTTTCTGGTTAAGTAGTTCCCTTTTAATTAAGGCCAAATGCTTCTCTGGGAACCAAGATCAAACCTCCCCTAAAGTTACGTCAGTGTAAAAGTAAAGTGAACCATAGATAAAAGTGAAACCTAATTAACGCGTATATAACTGAAACGAATCAAAACGCTCATAACAATTTAAACTAAAAGTAAACTCAAGGGAGCCGAATAGGTCGAGTCCGGTCAGTCCTCATCGAATGGTCATGCGTTGTACGCTATTCTAGTAAATTGTATTCAAACATAGTCGTCATTCTAAGTGCATTCCTTCCTGTATCTGAAGACCAATATACGTACAGTTTGTTTCGAATTAAGCGAGTCGTTATTCCATCTGATATACAACCCCCAGCTCAAGGAGGAACGCCGCCAGTAATCCCACTCAGTAGCATCTGGGATGCGCCCAAATTCCTCTTTGACAATATCTTCAAAAACAAAAAAGTTACACCGAATCAAAATGGTATCAAGATAAATTGAACGTACGGTACATACCCTAATCGAAACTTGCTGCAGGCGATAAAATAGCCCATCCCTAAATCACCCGTATACCTTTCGGTGAATCACTTCTTGAGGTACGAATACCCCCAGACGAATACTGTAATGCTGAGGCTAATAAAATACAGCGTTACTTGGGAGAACAGTTATAACTGGGTGACTAAGGCCCAGTTGTACATTTTAAGTTCAACTTGAGTTAAACGAGAAACAATGGTTCAAGTAAAAATTCGGTTGTACACTACCGGTTTAAGTTTATCAACGTATTTCAAACTCGGTTCAATTTAACTCTGCTATCATTTTGGTTCAAAGGTAGTTCAAGGATTACCGAGCGTGTGATCATCAATCAAAACATACAAAAATCGGCCTTTATCAAAAGAAATTATTGGAGAAAAAATAAAAATCATTCGCGGACTATAATATCGATGCAATTACAGATGACGGAGACTTTTTAGAATTGATTAATATAGTTCAATGTAGAAGGATTCGAAGAGTGTGAAGAATCGGAATCGGGAAAATCACTTCTAAAAGTGGAATGAAGATGAATATATAAGCAGATTTCGGTTGTCGAAAAATGGCGTTCGATTTAACTTAAATCGAATTCGACCACAAGCTGTTTCTCCTACTGAAAGGTAACATTATTTGAAACTATAAGTATAATTTGGGTTCAATAAAATAACTATATTTATAAGAATCATGCAGTAACCCCAGAAATCATGTTGCTAATTACACTACTATTTTATGCAGTGGTAGTTTGCTTCAAGTAGTTGATGATTTCATTGGCATAGACAAAAGTACAGCTTGCAGAATTGTGTGGAAAGTAAGTAAGGCGATAGCAAATATCTATAACGGATTTATTAAAATGCCTTCGACATTAAATGAAATGAGACCGATTTCTGAAGAATTCTATAGTTTAGCTCGTTTCCCTACTTGTATAGGAGCCCTCCACTGTACCCACGCACGTATACTATCTCCAGGAGGCGATGAAGCGGAGCTGTATAGAAACCGAAATGGTTTTTTTTTACTTTTAATGTACAGGCAGTGTGTACCGCAAAATGTATGTTCCAGGATGTGGTGTGTCGCGGGCCGGGATGCATATGTGTAAACAGACGACGCGTCCGGCATAAGACACGAGCCGAAGTGGAGTAGGATTTAGCAGACGAGTGAGGCAAAACCGCCTGGTAAACGGCAGACGTGTCAGTTGCAAAAATGTTTGCGGAATCAAGAGCTGTATATAGAAGACGAGTGAGATGGATTTTTGCCTGAAACGTCTGTTATTGACTAAAACTTTTTAATAAGATATTTTGTGTTATTCTGATTTTCTTGCGATAATTTAAAATATTGTTACGCTTTTCCCGTGGGTTCTTAACAGAATTACAACTTTGCTATTTTCAGCTAATACTCTCTTTATTCACTACCACTGTATACAATTTAACACTCTATACTACTCTTATAACTTTACCACTAATATCT
>MU184821.1:25286-60916 GCA_016904865.1 Pissodes strobi | reverse complement strand
TAAAATATGCTGTTTTTTCTTCAAATGTCGACAAATTAATGCAAAAAGTCTCTTTTTAATAGTAATAATAATTATTATTAAAGATAAGTGGGTTCGCAAGGCGGCTTAGACCGGTGCGGTGTCGGTGAATAGGCTCAGGTTGTTGCTATAGTAATGTAACATAAAGCTGTCAGTGGACACTGTCAACAATAATTATATTTCTAAAATTGCGTCTTCGATTGCGTCTTAATTCCGTATTGATAAGCAGTTATTGAGCAAGTTCGATTAAATCATAACCAATTTGTTCCTAAATTAGTGATTTTTAGAAATGCAGTCACACATTGAGTGATAAATACAAATTTTAGTTTAATAACTATTGAGTTGTTGACGCTTATTTTGATGTTTGTTTGTATTGTATCTATGTTGCTATGATAACACTTTTACCTCCGCCGGAGGAAAAGTGAAAAGTAAAGCTCCGGCGGAGGAAAAACGAAACTTCACTGCCGCCTACGCAGTCGAGTAATGACGGATTTACTGACGTTTGAAGAAAATAATTATTTTTTAAGATTGGGTCTCCGATTGCGTTTTAATTCCGTATTGATAAGCAGTTATTGAGTAAGTTCGATTAAATAATAACCAATTTGTTCCTAAATTAGTGATTTTTAGAAATGCAGTCACAAATTGAGTGATAAATACAAATTGTAGTTTAATAAATCTTGAGTTGTTGACGCTTATTTTGTTGTCTGTTTGTAATAGGTTTGTTCTAGCAGCGATTTCAAACGGTTTCAAACCGTACGGAGTTTGCGCATAGCCATATAAGCGACGCTTATATCGTCATGCGCAAACTCCGGACGGTTTGAAACCGTTTGAAATCGCTGCTAGAACAGACCTATTGTATCTATGTTGCTATGGTAACACTTTTACCTCCGCCGGCGGAAAAGTGAAAAGTAAAGCTCCGGCGGAGGAAAAACGAAACTTCACGGCCGCCTACACAGTCGAGTAATGACGGATTTACTGACGTTTGAAGAAAAAAGTAGTTTCATCTCGTTCATCTAAGTATTTGATGAGCTATTTTGCTAAGGCGAGTACGTTTGATAAATATTGGGAATATACCCTTGAAGTAACCGCTATGGAAATATCTTCTCTTTATGACACTGTTAAAAACTCTTTAAGTTATAATAGTATGGATTGCTATCACAAAATGTTATATGTTATACCTTTGATATTTTCGGATTCAAATATTGCAAAGAAATTTACATGCGGGAGAACAAAAAGTCAGGCTTTAGTGTGTGAAATTTTGGCAAAAGAATCACAAAATAATGTACTTGAGAGTATAAGCGATAGCAGTAAATATTTCTCGATTTCGACAGATGCCAGTAATAAAGGCAACAGAAAAATTTTTCCGATATGTGTAATAAATTATTGGATTTTGTCGGGTGCAACAATGAAAGTGCAGATGATATGATAAAAGTTCTTTGTGAGACTGTGGAAAAGTGCCATTTACCCTTAAAACGAATTTCCTTATATGTTGCAGATAATGCTAATGTAAATTTTGGAACAAATTAATCTGTTTACACAAATCTCAGATCTTTGAATGAAAATATATTGAAAGCGAACTACTCAGTACATGTTCTACATAAGATGTGCAATTTTGCTTGTGATAAATTAGATGTTAATGTTGGAACCCTGATTATGAGAATTCAGTAATTTTACGCACTCAGCAAAAAGACAGGCAGAATTAATTGAAATATTTTAATTAGAAGAAAATTAATGGGCTGAATTGTTACGAAATGTATATATACACGTTTTCTTTTATTATCTCCTACTCTTGGACGGATTATTAAGGTATGTCCAGATTGTCCAGCCATAAAGTCATATTTTCTGACATCCAACAGCAGTCCAAAACTGATTGAAACTATTTTTAAATCCAAAGAAGATGAAACCAGAATTTTTGCGTATTTAAATTTAGTTCACACTGTGTTGAGTTCTTTCGAGTCATTTCGGAGGAAGGTCAATGCAATGATTTATCTATTACTGAGATCCACACCCAGTTATGTCGTCCTCGAACTAAGCTACAGTCAAGGCTTTAAGACATGTTTCTTGGATTCCAAACGAAACAACATATTAATAAATTACAAGAGCCACAAAAAAATACGGTCTTTCTATTGAAAGTGTCTTACATATTTGGAAGCACGGTATGATTTTTCAAATAAAAATGTCTTTAATAGATTAAGTTTTGCAAACATGTTGGAAATTCTGTAGATTTTTTGCATATGGCAAAAGAAATTTCAATGGATCAGTTATATGAAGAATTTAATTTAATAACCATCTATGGAAGTCATAAATAGAAAATTCAGAGGGTGGATTTGAAGCGAACAAATGGAAACAGCTAATTAAATTACTTCTGCAAGAGCATGTGCAGTTGAATATATGATTCAAGCTAGTATCTTTTGCATTAACTATACCAACTTATAATTGTTTCGTAGAAATGGTTTTCTCACAGATGAACCTGAAATGGTCAGATGTAAGAAACAAATGTACCGTCAATTTAATAAAATCAGAATTGATGGTACATTTCAACTTTATCTTAAACTGTAAAGATTTCTACAGGCACATAAAAGAACGCAGGGATATTCTTGGGAAAATCAAATTATATACAAAGTATAAGTAAACATCATTTATTATTTAATTGAACCCATTTGTTTCGTTTTGCTGCTATTATTCGATTATCCGATTAGGTATTTAGGTGTCTACTTGTATTAGACACGTCGAATAAGTCTTATACTTTGCTTATTTATTGTTTTTTTTTTATGTTCGGTACACACACAAAAGGTATTAAATTCTCACCACACAACGAGCGGTGCGTGTGCGGAGAAGACGGTGAACGTTGGACTTGAAGCGCTGTAGGTTGTAGTTTTCGAGAAAGGGCTTAGTCTGTAGTCCATTCCAGAGCGAGGCAGTCCTCCAGACAACGTAGTCCCGCAACAGCGACGTCCTAGGTGTTCGCAACTAAATCGTATGTTGATGACCAGTTTCTGTCTGACGGCTGTTTCTGTTTGGCACAACTCTGAACGGCATCATAAATGCCAGCTCGTTCGAACACTTTCCGTAGTAGTATCGATAGTAAAGAGATAGGTCCGCCACTTTTCGTCGATGTTCAAAGCTATCAAGGTCTTTAGTCAACTCTGGGTCATCCACAAGATGAACTGCCCTCCGATGTTTGGAATCTAATATATTGACCAAGTGTTTGGGTGCCGAGCTCCGCACATGGAAACAGTATTCCAGAAATGGTGTTATCTGGACCTTAGAGAGCAGTAAGAGCTGATGAGGTATTTACAATTGTTTTGCTCTATAGATTGCTCATAGCTTTTGTACTGCTGCCTTGGCGCTTTTAGTGACGTGATTATGCCAAGACATGCTGCTTTCTACGTTAAAGTCCATAGTCAGTGTTGGTCCTACCATTGATAAGTCAGGTCCTGTGGTGTTTGCCTTTTTCGATAAGACAGCTGCTTGAGTCTTTCCTGCGTTAAACATTGTTTTCCTCATCCCATTCCACGATTGCGTTCATATCCTCATTGATGGCAGCAATCTCATTTTCTCGCTCACGTTGGGAACGAGCAGCGGTCATTGGAGTCCGCGACATGCATGAGGATATAAGAATGCTGTCGTCTGTAAAGCTGTAAATATAATTGTTTGTTCTGCCTAAGAGATCGTTGATATAGAACACAAACAGTGTGGGAGATAATATACACCTTTGAGAAACCCCGGCCTTGATTTTAAATTTCTCCCAGAGATGTCTATCAATACCAACTCGGATGCTTCGATCATTTAAGAAATTTGCTTAAAGGCGGCGCCACATATGCGGCATTCGCCGAATGGCGAACATTTGGTGTTCGCCAAATTGATTCGGTAAATGACGAACACTGTGATACACACATTCGTTTATTCGCCGTATGCCGAGCGACTTGGGAACAGCGAATGATTATTTTCGTATTGTATCTTGACTTGCCGAGGTCATCCAATCCTGCTCGATTTTTCATGCTTTGCTTCCCTTTATTTAAATGAGTTCTGAAAGATGTCATTAACAAATCTTTTTTTCTTTAGTTCTGTAATGTTTAATGAGTATTTTCTGCCTGCCAAAATTACTTTCAATGTTTTCCCAAGAATCAGACACCATATTTCGGTTCTTATGTAAAGGACGTTTCGGAATCCAAATGATAGGTTTCCGTTCGTACTCATCCAGAAAATCTAATATCATTTCATTTGTCCAGTTCATTTTTTCCATTTGCAGTTAAAACCCCAATATTCAATAGATCCCGCGGAAAACTAAACAAAAACACAGCTTCAAATGTCGTACTGTACCAGGAGATATTTGGAAGAATGTGTGTATTTATTAAATTCTTGTGCTCGTGTTCTGATGGCTTTAGTTCACGTAGTACGTCAAGCGATCCCCCGCTGACCTGAACTTGCGGAAGCCATACTGGCGATCGCTTATGATGCCTGATGATTCAAGATATTTCAAGAGCTGTTCGTTGATCAGATTCTTCTTGACTTTGGACATGATGGGAACTAAGGCAAATGGACGGTAGTTATTTGGAATCGTGTTTTACCTTTCTTGGGGATTGGTTAGCAAGGACGACTGTTGAACTCTGTATTATATTTGGCAAAAAAATATAGCAGGTACAAACAAAAATTTTAAAATTACATAAAACTAGCAGTTTTTTAAAATATTTTTTTTTTTTGGTTTTTTGAAAATATGTGGAAAATGGAAAATGATTCATTATGAAATTCGTGATTATAGATTATAAATTCATTAAGATTATTTCATTATTAAACAGATTTGAAATAGCAATTAAATATCTTACCACGTTTTCCATTTAATCAATTTTTTATCTCTTAGTTTTCATGATACCAAATATATTCCTATCCTTTTCGGACACCCTGTATGTAAAGAACCCAGGATGATTCTTCACTTTGTCACTTTGTAATATCAGAATATGCGTATTGTGGTTCACTGAATAATAGGGGTATCAGTCAACGGTATTATTATAACCTATATACAAAGGGCATACGGGCCAAAATCACATCCAAAAATCGGTCAGACTATCCCGGTCTATATGCAAAAACGCTTGGAGAAATTTAGTGGCATTTGTGCAATTTATCTAAAATTCAAATTAGATTTTTCTAATCATAAGTATAATATTCTTTAAAAATTTGACTGCGTGGCAAAGAGTGAATACGGTCTAACTTTCCCTGCATGTATCTCAGAAACAAAATTATTATTTTCTCCATATTTCAACCCAACAATTTCGATCCCAGAATTAAGGGCAATATGTAAACAAATAAAAATTAAAAAAAAAAAACGCAAGACCGCAAGACTCTTGCATGCTCGGTCTTGGTCTTGCGTAAGTCTTGCAATACACGGTCTTGGTCTTGCATAAGTCTTGCACTGCTCGGTCTTGGTCTTGGTCTTGCAGAGCTAGAGCTAGAGCTGGTCTTGGTCTTGGTCTTGCTTTTGCAAGACCAAGACCAACACCGCAAGACCAACACCAGTCTCGCTCATCACTATACACTGGTTTCTAGTGCCATGAGAGGTAGGAGGCATTCCCAGCATTGACCGCTGTTGAGCAGTTCTTCCCAAACCATGGTCTACTGTTTGAGATACGTTTCATAGAAAAGGGGATAAAAGCTTCCATACCACCTAGAATAACTAACATCAGTAGATTCAGAGGTGTTTTGCTTCCTAAAGCAGACATCTTTCCAAGGAAAAGAAAGATAAAACTCCCGAAGATCACACCACTTTGCAGATTTGTAATGCCAAATCCTTTCGGGGTACCTGTGGCTCCCGTGCTATAATAGCAAGTTCACACATAAGCTTGTGGTCTGATGAGCCCAACGAACGTTAGACAGTTACGGTGTAGAGGTCAGGATTAGTTTGTCAACCATCTGAGTAAGATTTTAGAACAGCCGTTTATATTAGTGTTCGCTAGGTGGTCTATACAAGCAAGTCCTGTATGTTTCTTTTCGTTCACAACATAAATCGTCTCGTATAAAATCAGCTAATCCAGTGATGTCGAAATCGAGAGTAAAGATCATATCCAGGTATATTTAAGTGAACATGTGCAGTGCTTGATTTCATTTTTGTTTCTGATAGAGCTAAAATGTGAGGCTTATTTGATGTTAAGTGTGTAACGCTCAGTTCCCAAACAAATACAAACCTAATTTACGTAAATATACAAGTTTACAATAATCTCCAACTTCACAATAATCTCCAAGTTCACAATCGGTGGTACAGCCTTTAGTGCAGGAACAATGGCGGCCCCCAGCTTTTAGACAGTGGAGAAGGCTCGTGGTGAGTTATAATGCCTGAGCGCCACGCGGTTAACTTATCGCCATGTCCTGATGTTGGATCTTCAGTGAGATTCGACCAATAACCACGAATTGCTCTCCTCCCCACTGTAACCTATTGAAAAACTTGGAAGGGGAAATACAAAGAAATATCGCCCCAATTAAACAAAAATAACAAGTGTATATTCCGTATTGGTGACTATACTTTTGAATTAAATAAGAAAAATAATTGCTACAAGAAGAATTTCTTGCATATGTAGCTATGACAATTCATATATAAATGTAAGCTAAAGATGGAATATTAAAAGTAACGGTTTAATGTTAAATAGTACTTTATGTTATAACTACGGCGCCCTATAAATACGAATACGTGATCACGTGTCGTTTACATGCCCTTGATTGGTGCCATCAACCTATACGGTACAAAAATATGATAACTTCTTCTACTTCTACACTCTAAATAATTCTAATCAATAAGCGAGAAGTTAACGTGCTAGTTCAAATGTACTAATAGTATAATATTCACCTATTAAATAGTATCCGTACCAGAGGTAAACCTATATGATTACGCGTCGATACGCTATGCTTATATGCGAACAGTTTCAAAAATATTTATATTATACGACGCTGAAAATAAGTAAAACACGCGATCAAGACTACGCTGAAATGAATTAATAACACGCCAAAACTATCCGTATTAGCTGGATAATCCAGTATACTTATGCTAACTATTGAGAATAATTCGTTACTCCCAAATAACTTGAAGGTAGCTATCTTTGAAATCAAGCAAACCATTAATACTTTCATTAAGCAAACTCATCCGAAACTTTAATTTAAGTAGCCCTAAATCACCAATCAAATAAAACACAATAATAAAATGAAATTAAATAAAAGTCCCAAAATACACTAGATGATATCCTAAATTAAGACTTATCTGATACGTTCTCAAGCCAACAGTGAGTTCATCCATGATCCAGGTGTTCGTCGAATCACTGGAGCGACAAGGTCGAGAAGACACACTCCGTATGCGTTGAGGCTTGGATCAGACAGCGAGACACTCAGTCAATTGATGTTTACTCCGACACCACGTGTTGTCGGAGGAGTCTCAGTATGCAGTCTCGAAACCCAGGTAGGAAACCGGATCGTAAGAATACAATGGAAGGCCCATAACCAGTGATCCAAAAATAGATATCCAAAAATAGAAATCCAAAAATCCAAAAATAGAAACCCCTGAAACAAATAGGGCAAATTAGAACTGTGATCAAACCAAAATATGAAGGAAACAGATACGGAACCTCAACAAATAACAGATCAAGACAATATCTGTATGAAAATTACTCAAACAACATACCTTTAGATGTTAAACGGGGTTCAAGTGTGTGGCAGCTCTCGAAAATCAAAACCCCCAAACGTGGGTGCAGGTGGTCGAATCTACAAATCTTCCTTCATCTACTATCATCCATCAGATGAGAAACCATCGACGACCACAATCCTGCTCAAGGGCTTCGTTGAATAATCCCCTAACTAGGGCACTGTATATTTCACACTAAATATCAGTATCTCAACGAAAATTCCCAATTTCGAGAGCTCGGCACTGAAACCTACTGGTTCCTTCAAGATCACATAAAGACTAAATTGGCTTGCTCCGAAAATGACGAGGCTAGCAGAATTAACATCGCGCCGGCCCAACATACTATGTTGCCAGAAGCGTCCCTATTTGTGACAAAGTATTAGAATGTTATGATGTCATACTACCGGATTCGCCAAATCAAGCGCTAAAGCGACTCACTATCGAAATGATTTGAACCAGTTGGAACCTACTTTTACATGCTTGGTTGGAATATATAACCCACGCGTTATGCGGCAGTCTAAAATTCCAATCAACACGCGCCACTAATAGCATTATGCCAAATAAGGCATTAACTTGGCAACCGTGTCGACCGTGAAGGAAACGCGCTTGTCCAGAAAGCTGTCACTTATACCGTCAAAATTATCCCCCACAGACTATATGAAACATAGAACAATTTCTTTTGCGTCGCCGTCGGTAGATCTACTCCGAGCTGAAATATTATCGAACTTTAATAATGGAGAGTCCGTGTAACACTGCGTCAATATGCAAGCCTAGAGGGCTAAACATTGATACCATCCAATATAATCAGCAAATTCAAGCGTATGATAGCTAAATCCTACAATAAATGCAACGCGAATTAGAGTGGTTCTCGAGTCGATATCGACGGACGGAACCGATGCGACTTCCACCGGTCGTGTAGTCTATGGTTTAAAACCGGAGTGACATGACATACTTCTAACAAACGTCAATGTTTCATTCCCAAAATGAAAATATTCCGTAATCACCTAAGCAAAACAATATATTATCAAGTATAAATCAACGAGAAAATTACCACCGAATGACCATCAAGTGTACAAAAAGTAAGTTATAATTACAGTGCTAGATATCCCTAAATAACCTTAAAATATAACTCGGCATGCATTATAGTCCAAACTCCAATTACTCGGCTAATCTGTAAACAATCTATCACTGTTGTTTTATTTTAGACACAACCCTCCAAGAAAGGCGAAAATGCATTCCAGATGCCCAAAATATCTCGAATCAGCAATTAAAGCATGATCGAAAACCAGTGGATGGCCATCAAGGTGTATTATCGAACTGAAATAATAGGTTTGTTCTAGCAGCGATTTCAAACGGTTTCAAACCATCCGGAGTTTGCGCATAGCGATATAAGCAACGCTTATATCGAAAATGCCAAATGATTAGAAGAAGGGTGTCTTTCTCCCTTTAGAAAGACAGTATAATAGGACAAAACCAAGGGGAAAATACCAATATACAACGAAGCTTTGTGGTTCCAGCTGCAACAATATATCATGTGTGTAAAGTTAATTCGTTCAAAAGAAGGGATGTGCATTTGATATATAAAGACATAAATATGAAATATTTTCTTTAGAATACCTAGTTTAATGGATTGGGTTCCATGCTTTTCCAATACTAGTACGATTGTGGTGTTTATATAATTTTTGTAGCCTATTTTAATAAATAACATGATGTTTGATTATTTTTCCCCCTCTACGTAAATTTTTATTATGATCCTTCGCCATTTCGTCCAGGTTATTGTATGATATGTAATCTTAGCCTGTTCCAAGTGCTGATGGACCGAGATAATATTTTTGTTGATACTTCTTATGTTGCAAGTCCAATCGCAATCTATTTTATATCATGGAGACGTTGATGGCCCCTCAAGCAGTGGTAGCTCGTGTAGGCAAGAATAGGTGAAGCGCAATTAGCGCCGTAGGCAAAACTGCGCCGCAGGCGAATTTTTTTTGGGGCCACGCCCAAAAGTCCTGCGGTGACAATACCTGCGAGAAATAATATACCATGAGCGCCACGGCCGCCACTAATTTATAATAATATCAAAAAGATAATAGAATTACTAACTTACCCACACTCTCGCGTACAGTTATTTTGACTGCTACCATATGCTTTTTAAATATAAGGTCTATTCTTCGATTTTGTAGTGAGGCTTTTCTTTAACTTCGCAAATGATAATGCACAGTGAATATGGTTCGAAGAAGCTTCATGCCTACTACAACCTCTTGTCACATTCCCAAAAGTGTTAAATCCGTCTTTATTCCAAACGCTCGATTTTCCACCTACACTTAAACAGGGCATAGTGGCATACAAAATAGTTTCTTTAAATAAACACTTCCATACAACCAATTATAATTAGAATACTCAGATCAGATTTCGAAACCTACGAACGAAAATTCTCTCGATTTTACTACTTGTTTTTCTATTTGAAGGAAAGGCTTAGGTCCCTCCGTATTTAAAAAGTCTCTTTTATCATCGTTTTCAACCTGGAAAATGGTGTTTCTAACAAGATGCAGATCGGATCATACAATGGAAACATTTCGTAAAACGTTTCGTAAAACAATGCGCGACAACGACGTGATGCAAATTTGCTTCCGAACGACTGTGAACTGAATTTAATATTAACATAAGAACCTGTCGGAGTCGCATTGTCGGGCTGCTTCCGTTCTATAAATAGCTCACGTACCTAGCATGTCTGCTTCGCCCGTTGTCATAGCAACCATCGTAAATAAATCTGTATATTGCAGTGCAATTATTGATCTCGCTGTTTGCGATTCCCACGTGTTTCGTGACTGTATTGAGGGTCGAAAACCGCCCGCACCGGCCGATCTTATGACAAGTTATTCAGCGCGCTACGTTTTATAGTTAATTATCTTTTATGAGTATTATCGCACTAATTTTGATTAGAAATTTATATTATGAAAATTTGTATTTTTAAGAAATGTAATTTGAGAAATTGCACTAATTTTGATTAGAAATTTAGATTGTAAAAATTTTATTTAATTAAAAATATTTTTACTTTAAAGTAATGAAATTTTAGAAATTGTAGGTGAAGCGGCGCTTCACCTGCGTCCAATGACGAGCCGCCACTGCCCTCAAGCCAGCCTCCACCCGGAGATCCGAATGGGAGGCTATTTTACCTCCGAATTATTTTGATCATGCAATATTTCTTCTCTTCCACCCTGGGAATCGGATCACAAGGGTATGGTGATGAAACATGAACCAGAGGTCATTTCACGCCACCTAAATCAGTGTGGTTGTATTTCACTGGGCAATGTGGGTGGACCACATCTACCATTCACTACCACCACATATATCACTACCATGTAATGTGTGTTTATTACTTTACTCTAACCTAGTTAATAATAGTATATTATATACCTAGGTTGAGAAGTAAGCCATGATTTACCGAGCACTGTGAAACTTCTTAACGCGCGCCGGGAGTAAAATTTGAAGGTCGCGAACACGGTGGGCGAACGCAGCGAGCGACAGGTGATGAGTGAAAGGGCTTGTCGGAAGAAAAATATGAGCATATTTTTATTGGGAAATATTTGTAAGTTTCGAAGATAAAAATATGGAATTTGCTCTATTACCTTGTCAAGACATAAGCGAAACTTTTATGAAGAATAGTTTTTTTTTCATTTAGGCCTTCCCGTTTTGTTAATTAAGTGTTACATTTAAAAAAAAAACTACTTTTCCGTTAAGATATGTATAAGGCTAGGGCGCATAATTATTGGGATATCTTTGTTAGTTTACAAGATAAAAATATGGCGTTTGCTCTATTATCTTGTCAAGACATAAGCGAAACTTTTATGAAGAATAGTGTTTTTTCATTTAGGCCTTGCCATTTTGTTAATCGGCGGCCAAACGCAGAACGACAGACCATGACCGACACGGCCTGGCGGAAGAAAAATATGAGAATATTGTTATTGGCATATCTTTGTTAGTTTACAAGATAAAAATATGAGATTTGCTCTATTACCTTGTCAAGACATAAGCGAAACTTTAAATTGAGTGGTATATTTAAAAAAAAATACTTTTAAACCAAGCCGAGGCTGGGGCGTTTAAGTTTAAGAAGTTTCACTTCTGATATGCGCACATAGTGCACACGCTTTTTTAAAATTTATTATACTTATTCCAGTTTGTTAATATTTAGCATAAGTGTAAATTTTATCACAAACAGGCAGATATGCGTAAACCAAGAGTTAAACGATTTAATTTACATAAATAGTCCGGTATTTATTTTCGTGTATTTAAATTGCCCTTTACTCACAGTACTAATGTGCATATAAATATGTCTTAGGTAATCATCACTGCATATTAATTACATATGCTTAAGGACTTTCAACGTCAAGTTTTGAAAACATTATATTGACAATCCTAGATACAGTACAGTATAACTAATATTCATTAACTGATGTTTCCTAACTGTCTATTGTTATCTTAATTTTCTGTTAAAAGAAAAACACAATTTTTATCAAGCATTTCTTATCAGAAAAGGCTTTTAAGAAGAATGTCTACTTCTCATGAAACCAGGAACAGTGTGTAAATAAAACATAAAGCTATTCCGACACTAGAATTATTTATGACGGGTTGAACGATACGTTTTAAATAAGATACGCTGTTAGCAGGAATGTCTAGGCGAAGTACATGCAAATATATTAGAATATTATACGAACGATATACCTACCTCGTGTATATCCTTTGCAATAAATATCTAACATTTCTGTTCTCTTCTTGCTTCCTTTTTGTAGTTTTGTGGGTAGATTGACTCGATATGTGTCCGAGGGAATGTAAATTATCGCTTTGTCTATTTCAAATTCGTACGTAGATACGTGAGGACTATTTTAATATACACACTAGTGCGGTAACAAAACATGCATTTCGCATCACAAAATAAAAACAGGCTTCTCTATTAATCAAGTTTATTATTATTTTAATAACAACCGCTAATATTACTTAACAATTACATATTAAAGTTTAACAGGCCTGAAGGACATTTTTCCTAGAAATCATAAGAATATTCAATATAAAAAACATTACTTTTTGATACTTTTTTATTATTATTTATTCCGTTATCGAAGCTGAATTTGATTGTTGGTTGCCTGCAAGTAGAAACGTGAATGCATTGGTCGGGTACTCAGCAAAACGGATTTATTAAATGATATAATTTCTTTTGTATTCAAGCTTTCGGTCAGCATCGTGACCTTCGACAGTGCTAAATTAATGTTATTTTTATACAATAATGTATAATGTATAACAATTTTGCGCTAATTTACAATCAAAGCTAGTTAAATTTAATTTTGTGATTTATAACATTTTAAAAAAATGTGTTAAAAATTAGTAAAATATTAGAATATCCTATAGATTTATATAAAAAAAAGTCAAAGTCAATCTATTTTTTTATCCAATTCTCATATCGCATTTTTTTCAGAACGAAGACACTGGTACAATACCTCAACCGCCCAATCATGCGTTCCGATGTAAAACATTCAGAAAGCCACGACCGTGTCATCTGTGCCATCAGCCTATAATCAACGAAGGATCTTGCTGTCGAGGTAAGTTGTTTTTTGGATTAAAATCAATAAGGACGTCTGTAGCAAAGTTTCAATCAAAATTGAAAATTAGCTGATAGTTTAAGTGAATAAACACCTCCGCTCTGACATTCAAGGTAATTAACTGCCTCCCGCGAGATATTTTTATCATCATGTTCTAGAAGAGGTTGTTACAACTTATTTTAGAATATCTTCTTAAGGCTTAAGTATTTTTAATATTAAAATAAATTAATCATCTGTTGTAGATTCGGTCTTGGTCGATTTTCTAAACAAACAGAGACATGGCACATGAGCAGTATGAATAAAATTAACATAGGGCATAGTTCTAAAGGGAATTTGAAAATAAAACAAAAACCTTTTGCATCAATTCAATATTTTAAATATTAGTTAACTTGAAAACAATTTAAAGCTCATAAATAAACAAATATAAACATTTAAAGTATTTAATTCTGAAGATGCTAGAATATAGACAATTTCGACTTCACACCATATCAGGATAACAATACTTATAAAGACTATAGAACTGCATAAACAATTATAATACTAACAAAGTATACAGTTATAAATACAACCTTGCAGCTAAACACAAATGTTTGTTAAAGTTCCTACGGAACCCCCCATCCTGAGTGGGGGGTTGATTAACTGAGATAACGCTGAGATGAAATACAGTAATATAGGATTAATAATAAAAGGATAAATATTACCTTGTGTCCATAAAAACTACTATGTACAGGGTGGCCCGTTTAAGAGGGGCCTATACCTTATCTCGAAAACTACGGGGGTTGGAAAAAAAATTTGAATACAAAAGATATTCCTAATAAAATGATCTTTATTTTTTTGTATTGTTTTAATCGTCACTTTTCTTTGACCATCCTGTATATAGATGGTCAAAGAAAGTTACACTTTTTTAAATGAAACACCCTATATTTTATTACATTTTTGGATTCTACTTAAAATTTTAAGCATATTTGTTGTATGATGTTATACCTCTAGAGTTAGTAGTTTCACAGCTATAAACAGTTGAAAATCGGTACTTTGGCTACTTTTCACCTTGTTAGCAGGAACACCATTAAAGATAGAGTAAAATGAATTCCACATTTCTATCTTAATTTTCCAAAAGCTATCTGATTGTGCTAATTGATGGTACCTACAGAGGTACCAGATTTGGTACCCATGGTACCACCTGCCAATTAGTACCGTCAAATAGCTCTTGAAAAGCTAAGATAGGAATGTGAAATTAATTTTACTCCATCTCTAATGGTCTTCATGCTACCAAAGTGAAAAGTAGTCAAAGTACAGATTTTCAACTGTTTATATCTGTGAAACTACTAACTCTAGAGGTATAACCTCATACATTAAATATGCTTAGAATTTGAAGTAGAATCCAAGAACGTAATTAAATATGGGGTGTTTCATTTAAAAAAGTGTAACTTTCTTTGACCATCCTGTATATAAAAAAGTGACGATTAAAGCAATACAAAAAAATAAACATAATTTTACTAGGAACAACTTCTGTATTTAAATTTTTTTTCCAACCCCCGTAGTTTTCGAGATAAGGTATAGGCCCCTCTTAAACGGGCCACCCTGTACAATAGATTCACTAATTGACGTTCAATCGTTGAGCAGTTCTTCCAACACAAGGAAACAAGGAAAGTCACTTAAAAACACTTACAATGTACTTCAACTTCTTGCAAATAAGAATGACTCAAGTTGGAGTGACTTAAGAGTATGCAGAAATATGCATAAATAACTTCTGTTGGTAGCGCAATGGCGCCTAGAGTTTATTTTACCTTGCAGATTAATTTGCACTGAAAAACATCGCACTGTATGAGTGTGTAAGAGAAAACTTCAATTTAAGAAGAGAGCATGACAGAAATGCTTCTGTAGAAATGCGGTTTTGATACACGCAACAAAATGGATTATAAAATACGCTATGCTGATGGCAGAGGTAATCTACATTCCGAGAAATTGAAATAGCACTTATGGGACACTCTATATTATAATAAAGTAGAGAAAATATTGGCCGAGTGCCAAAAACGCCGGTACTTTTCGGCTTTTGGAGAGTGACTGTGAAATAGTGAGTTGACTTACATAGCTGAGTGCCACAGGGAACGCTTACTATAGCGACTTACTTGTGAGAGAGTCAGGGAACAAGTCTTCCATGGCCGAGTGCCACGAGGAGCGCGTACTATCGCGACTTACTTGGAAAAGAGTCAAGGAACAAGTCATACATGGCCGTGTGCCACGAGGAGCGCGTACTATCGCGACTTACTTGGAAGAGAATCGAGGAACAAGTCTTTTAAATAAGATGAGGACGCGTTCTTTCTCCCTTGGCGTGTGAACTTACCCATACTAATGACATATCACTTCCGTAAAGGGAAAATATCGTAAATATAGAGAAGTTGTACAAAAATTTAACATCACCGGTTTTCTAAATTAAAATTACCAATTTTAACACAAACCTGGTCGAAATCTGCTGACTAGTTTTTATGAAATTCGATTATTATAGATCGGAATTTTGGGGACACAATTTAGTAGCTGATTAGAATTTCATAAAATCATTTAGCCGACAAGAAATTATTTTTTTGTGTTGATTTATCATATCTTTCAATCATTGTGTGTTTTTGGGTGGATAAAAGAGTAATATCAATATGTCAAAAACTCAAAAAGCTAATTTAGTAATATTTAAAGCATGGTGGTCTCTGTAATAAAAGCATACCCAATTGGTCTTAAAACAAGAGCGCCTAAAATGAGACGTATTTAAGTAAAAACTTCTAGAAAAAAATGTAAATTTATAAAATTTCTCAAAATGCGATTAGCTAAACAAATCCTAGATAATATTTTTACAGATAATTTTAATACAAACTCTCAAAAAAACCGGTATTTGTTCATAGTATAGTGACCAAAAGCCATTTTTAAGGCAGTGGCACACACACTAAAGGGAGATCCTATTGCACTCGACGAGCGGTGTGTGCGAAGATGTTGATTGACACGGTTCTTTAATAGCTGTAGCTTGTAATTTGGGGAAAACAGATGTCCTGGGAGTGAGTTCCACAGCGATGCAGTGCCCCAGTCAAAGGAGTCTTTGAAAAGCGACATTCTAGGTTTTTTCAGCTGTACGACGACGCTCTTGGCTTCTGTCGTGACAGTTTGACATACGTTGCTGGATGCGCGATGAAGCAGGCTTAACAGGCTACTGCCACGTGGCGGTGTTTCAGGACATCTAGATCATGCCGATCATGGGTCAACTCCGGGTCGCCGACGAGACGCACGGCTCTCTTCTGGATGGAATCCAGCAGCTTTAGGGTGGCCTTAGGTGCGGCGCCCCAGATGTTAGAGCAATATTCTACGCACGGCCTTATCTGTGCTTTGTAGAACAGCTGTTATGGTGTATACAGTTTTTTGTTGCGAAATAGCACATCAAGCTTCTGCGAGGCTGATTTTGCGATGTTAGCGTCGTGGACATGCCAGGACATATTGCTGTTGACTGAGACACCCAGTAGTCCGATCGACGAGGATTAAGGAGTGGTCGGTCCTGCCATAATGATGTGAGAGCCCGCCGGATTGGCATTCTTGATAAACGTGGCTGCTTGGGTTTTTGCTGCATGGAACTGATGGACCAAATTCTCGTCGCCCCAAGTTCGAACTTCCTCCAGATTTTGATTAATTGTTGTAATCTGCTCCTGTATGCGAAGATAAGTCTCAGTCTAAGGTGCTTAAGAAAACTGGCAAGCCAGCTGCAGAGAGACGCTGCGCTGCCAGTCCGATGGACGGCAGTTTGCTGAGTAATCCGTCATGCGAAACTCTGTCGAATGCCTTCGAAATATCCAATGTAACGCTCGCTAATAATTTTGTTCTAGAGGAGCTTGAGTAGTTGGTGATTGACTATACTTTCCATGCCTTTGGAGATTATTGGAAGCAAGGTAATTGTGCGACAGTTTGTGAGCGTGGCCTTCTTGTCTCTTTTTTGGAACAAGTTGCACTCGAGTGACTTTCCAAGAAGATGGTGCAACATTGACAAGTAATAAAAACATTTTTACTCATCTTTCTCTCCAGCTTATTTTCAACATCAATATACTCACTATTGCTTTCTTATTTCACCAAGAAATTATTATAAGAATGTTTCCTTTAATTCAAATCCAAGTTGCCACTTTCTTCGCCTTCAATCACAATATCTAAAACACTATCTGTTAACTCAAAATTTATATCACTCCCACCAGTTTCATAATCAAGCACGATACTTTCTAGCTACACCTGTTTCAAAGCTTTGCTTGTGTAACCCATTTTTGCTTTAGTCGAAATTTTTTGCAGCACTAATATTATGGTGTCGAACAAATTAATGTACAGCAAACTATCACTCATACAGTCGATAATACCCAAACTTGTCAAAAGGCAATGAATAATGAGACACTGGATCGCCCTACTCACAACGCGCGTACAAGAGGCTTGTTCTAGAATGCGCCGTGTCGCCCACGACACCACAGATTACCTAGGTAACCTGTGACGACGCCAAGGTGCCATTCCAGGCTTTACATAAGAATGCACAGGGTGTCCATTTTTCGACACTTTCGTACCACGCCTAATTTTAAAGATAGAATTTTGCGGTTTTCGCGGCTCTGTGCTACTGTTTTATGAGGAAACTAAACATGTCGTCAACAAAAATTTCATAGCCCACTTGGTTTTTGAGATACCGGGTGAATTTGAAAATTAATGGTGACCTGCATGCAAATATTTTTAAATATATAATACATAATACCATTTCATATAGTGGTATTGAAGATGACGGTCTAATAGCTTAAGCATTACTTTATCAGTCCAATGCAAATTTAAAGGAAAAGAAAGAACGATAACCTAAGGCAAAACTATTGACAGAATATTTTCATATGGTGTCGATTGCAAAAGAGTTTATAACAGCTGAACGCAAGGGATGGCAAGCTGATGTGAATAGCGTTAAAGAAAATGCTTCCTTATTTTCACGCATCAGGTCATTTTCTTTATGCTAAGCCTACAATTAGATAGCTTAAGGGATCCTAGTGCTTATCAAAGGTTTACAAGCGGATTTTTTACTGTTAGACGTTCTGATAAATTTAATAGTGTAACTTCTACGGATATGGTCATTGAGCAATCAATGATGAAACCAAGGAAGACAGATGGAGGTGATGCTGACGAAGTACGCAAGAGAGTGTCATAAGTAAATGCGTTTGTGGCATACATGCGATGAAGACTGTGTCCGAATAATTGGAAGATCTCGCTAATGTTGGAATGGATACAGCAGATCACCATGTAGATGAAAGTGATTCACAAGTGAAGAGAGATATTGAAGATATTAAAAAACTTCTTGAGTGGTTCTCGTTGCATGATGCTTTTCCACAGCAAAAAAAATCATATCAATTACCAGTGGAGCCGTCGGTCGGTGACAATAAAATTAATTGTCATAATGTTCGTGAGGAAATGGACGGAAAAGCTTCAGGGCCGGGAAACATTCCCATCGAGTTGGTGAAATATGGGACAGATTCTCTATTGGAGGCACTAGCAGAGATTTTCAATAAGTGCCTGATTGAAGACCAAGATATTCCGAGAGAATGGAATATAGCCTACATTAACTCGATATATAAAAAAGGAGATAGGAAAGAGTGTGGAAATTATAGAGGTATCAGTGTTACCAGTGTAACCAGCTCGGTGGGACGGTTGTATGGTCGTATATTAAAGAAAAGAATTGAAGCTCAATATATGTGAATAGAAGAACAGGGTGGTTTTCGAGCGGTAAGATCCTGCAATGACAATATCTTTACCCTTCAACAACTAATAGAAAAACGGACAGCTCGAAACCTCTCAACACATCTCGTTTTTATAGACCTGGAAAAGGCGTACGATACTGTTCCTCTTAAACTTTTATTTAAGGTTTTGACGAGGACGGAACTTAGTAAAACTTATATAAGAGCATTGCAGAATATGTACAAGAGCCCGCAAAGCAGAGTTAAGACAGGTAATACTCTTTCAAAACCATTTAATGTCACGAAGAGTCTAAAGCAAGGATGCTGTCTTTCTCCTACCCTGTTCAAAATATACATCCAAGAAGCACTGTGCAAGTGGAGACAGAAATGCTCAGGAATGGGTCTAAAAATCAATGATCACTGTTTATCGACGCTGTTTTTCGCAGGTAACCAGGTAGCTGCGAAGAAGATGCAGATTACATGCTTAGGAAACTACATTAAGAATACGAAAAATGGGGTATGAGCATGAACATGACAAAAACGGAGTATATGCGAGTAGGAGAGGGGGACGAAGATCAAGATTTAGAATTGCGAAAAATAAAAAAGTGCGAAGAATATAAATATTTGGGAAGCCTAATCTCGAACAAAGGATCTTCAGAACGTGGCATAAACCAAAAAGCGCAACAGAGTCAGAGAACGATACATATCCTCAATGCATTACTTTTGTCCAACCACTACACTTTTCCTTTTTATTTATACCAGGTCGCGTGAAAGACAGAATATGGTTATGTTACTAAAACGTAAAGACAATATGTCAATATTTACGTTAAAATATGTTAACTTAATCCACTATTAATATACGGTTATAAAGATATCAGTAAATTGGACGGTTCAAGCAATTGTCAAATCTGACAGTTAAATAAATTCGTCAATGTTTTCCTTATTATAACAGATATCGAAAAGTGTTTAACAAAAAGGTTTAAGTTTTCGATGCAAATAAAATTTGACATCTGCAACTATCAAATTTGACAGTCTTAGATGTCAAATTATTTCAAATGAATATGATATATTTCAAAATATTACCTTAATATTTTGACATATATTTTTTACTTAAAGAAAAAGTAGCCATGTTTATTTTATATATTATACGTTTATATGTCAGCGAGAGCTTTATTTTTTTAAGAATTTATTTAATATCATTCTTTGACATATGTTAATTTTGGCCGAAAATCATTTATGTCAAAATTAGCAGCAATATTCATGTAATTATGGCGATCTCTTTAGGCTAATGCAGTATTATCTGCAAATCGTTTGGAAAAATGTTTGTCCAGTACGTGTCTATCTTACCAATTCTCTTATAGTGCGTAATATACTGCAGGACATTAGTTAAATTTGACCATCAATTACATGTAAATTTTTCAGAAATGTTTGAAATAAACAGGTAATTACATGTTATTTTTAACATTGATATATGTATATGATGAACGTTCATTATGGATATGAAATTAAACGCTTTTAAATAGGATAGTATATTGTAGATAATAGTTGTTACTATATTGTTATTAATTTGAAATGTTATTTTTGTTATCTTTTAACAACTATTTGAGGATTTGTTTTTATAATATGTATTTGTAAATATATCGGTAATAGTTCAAAAAACTGGAATTTTTCTAAAAAATTATTTATTTAACAGCCTGTCTATGATTTTAAAAACTTTATTTTTATCTTAACAACATGAAAATAGATCTCTCTAAACGGTTCCGATACGTTATAATCAATTTTAATAGATTTGGTTAGTGTGGGTTAGTCGTCGAATCAACTTTGGGTTAATTTCACTTAGCCTCAACTTATTTATCTTATTTGAGCCGGTTCCGATACGCTATAAACAATTTTGATAGATTTGCGTTAGTTTGGGTTAGTCGTCCAATCAACGATACGAAAATTTCGTAACGCGAGACGAAAACATAAACCATGTCGTGATGCGACCTTGAA
This sequence comes from Pissodes strobi, assembly GCA_016904865.1. NCBI lineage: Eukaryota > Metazoa > Arthropoda > Insecta > Coleoptera > Curculionidae > Pissodes > Pissodes strobi. The sequence goes on along the minus strand of MU184821.1, from coordinate 39,944 downwards.
AAATCACTCTCATGAAACCAAAGAAGTATTCACTTCAAAAAGGTTAGAACGCGACAAATCAGTAAACTCTGAGTTAAACCGTTAAATCCTAAAAGATAACTACTATTCATATTACATTTCTAATAAAGTAAAGAATAAACATGTAAGTAATTACAGGTTTTATCGGTGTATAGAATTTCTTCTTCCATCATTACATTTCTCTCACTGTATTAAACCGGTCATCTGTCACATATGGCAAACTGAACTTGGCTCTCCAACTTCAAACGTGCCGACGGCTTTTGTCGCTTCTCTGCCGTTGTTATTCTCGGGTACAGGGCGTCCCAAAAGTATCAACTAACCCAATAATAAAAATAGAAATAAAATAATAATTTTTATTTTTTAAATAAGCCTCACAAAGTTATAGATATTTTATCTAGTTATTACAATTTTTACAATTGAACACACAGTTATTGTAAATGATGATCCGTCTGCCACCGTTTTGTCCAGATACTATGCTGCTGGTTCTACTGGCTGTGGAAGATTTAGAAGCTACTTCTTCTTTGTTTTCATCATTTTCCCTCAATTTTGGGACAAGGTTTTGATGAAACTGCTGATCCAGTTGCAAATAAAATTGTATAGAACTAATGTTACCATGGCCCGTTATATTTGTCAGCTTATTTTCGTCATCTCCAGCTTTCGCTAAGTTTGTCACTGTTACGGCTCTATGTGAGTGGTTAGTGGTTGGTCAGAATGTTCCCAATTGGGGTTTTTAGTAAGAAAAAGACGGTCGACTGTGATTTGGCAGCTTCTCTTTGAAATTAGTTTCTTGTATAATCTGTAACAAGAAATAAAATATTTAAAATAAACGCATTTTAAAAACCTTAAATTAGAATTATTTGATAATAAGAGTGGAAATAACATGGAATACCTTCACGCATGTGCTCACTTACCATACAAGCGTAGCGAACTTGGCAATATCGCACGAGTAAAGTATTCCCATACATGTAATTTCAACGTTGTTTCTTTGGTTTATTGTTTTTTTTTCGGCACTTTAATAATCGAAATTGAAATATGACTAAACAGGAATATTCTACTATCAGATATAACTATTATAAAAGCATAGCTGGAGAAAGAACCTACCTTACTGGACAGATATCCTCATTTGCAGTATTTCTAGTCAACCATTTGCTTTCCATCAATTTACGATCTCCACCCTGACAGGTTTTTGAAAAGACTAGATTATATTCGATCCTGCCACCTAATGATCCATCATTAAGTATTTCCTCACGGAAAAATTCCATAGAGCAATTTGATGCTTCGCCTCCTCGAAATGCCAGCTCATATGACATCACATGAAATAGTTTTTTCTGGGGACCATCTGGAGTGTTTTCATCATATAAATTGATCATTTTCAGGAGTTCTTGATAAGTAAAAGCCGCGGAACTGTTTTTCTTTTATCCGCATCGCTTTGTAAGCTACGTCGCAAAGCGTCTCTTGCGTATCTTGTCTTCTTAAAAGTTAGATCATCAAAGGGGTCAATAGCCACACCAAACTCACTATTGAATTTTTCTTAAACCAGTTTAGCTGTTACGTTCCACATAGTTTTAATCACATTTTCTTTGTAAAGTGATCCATCTTTCTTCCGCATGTTTTTCCCCCAATCTTGTAAAGTTGAAGAGAGCTTCTCTTTTGATGTACACTTGTCCAGAGTATACTGTTTTTCAACAAGAAAGTCTTGAAATTGTCTCCGAATCGAAGCTTTAGACTTTTTGGTATTTTTTGGGATAAGAATTTCAATGTCTTGATCAATCTCTTTGAGCGTTGCTACTCCAAATCGCGACATATTTTACGAAAATGACGCTGGCGTTCAAAGTTCAAAACTTGTTTGTGTATCTATTTTTCATGGAGACGTCCATGACAACGAGAGGTGGTTATTTAATTAACATTGATTGTGACACTGACATTTCATACTTACGAGGATATAAAAAAATAAAAAAATTCGGTTCATGAAATTCTCTTATAAAATATAACTCGTGCAATGAAAATGTACCTATAATTTTCGACAAATCTTCACTCATGCAAGTCAAACTGAAAAATTGCACGCAACTTGCATTCGTGCATATTTTCCGAAAATTATCGGTAATTTTCATTGCACTTATTATATTACTAATGAATATAATTTATTCGACATATTTTTACCATAACACTTACCGTTTAAGAGAAAAAAAATTGCTTTTGTCTTTTGACTTGAATACATTTTTCAACAGACGTGGGATCAGGGGATTTTTGATGTTTTATTTATAATGGTGTTTTTGAGACCTGTATCAATTTTCAGCTCTATGCGAATTATTGCAAATTGAAATATCCATTTTGACTGGATTATAAATAAATGATTGAATAATTTGAATGATTAAATATTTTGATAATAGCTTCCAGTTTTCTATAGCAAAAATATTTTGCTGTACGTCGACAAGCAATAGATCTAAGAGATTGCCAATGAGGCATATGAAAAATATACAGGAAGAACGGATGAAAAATTATTCTTGTAGTTAATTGTGCCGACTTACCAAGCGCATTAACCGTTACCTAATATTCTCGGCAAATCTTGAAAAGTAAGAAAATTTATTCAAAGTCAGTTAACACGAAGACGAGATATCTAGGATCGATTATGTTTAAGATAAAAATAATGTGTGCATGTAGTCAACCGTTAAACATAATTAGGTGGAAATTGTATATAAGGAATAACGGAAAGATAACATACTTGGTGATAATTTCATGGTAATTTTTGAAGGGTGCTTGGTAGTCAACTTGTTTTTATTAAAAAGGACAGAAACGAAAATCAGCAGTTTACAAAGGGGACAAATGTGCTTAATTAACGTACTTATATTAACGCACGTCAGTATTGATTTACTAATTGCTTTATTTTATAATAATATTATTAAAGAAACTTATTAGCTTATTGTATTATTCATAAAGCTTGTAGAGTTGTAAATGCTACCAAACCCAGAAATATAATTTATTCACTTTCACGGGTAGATTTATGTAGTTGATATGCTCTTTACCTTACTTTAGAACTTAGCATACCTATCCTGACCTTAGAATTTATATTTTAAAATTTAAAACATTACCTATGTCATACCTTGAAATATTGGAACGCACCCAAGCGGTATCGACGAATATAGTTCCGAAGTGATCGTAGAGGTACCTCAATTTCAAACGTTCTCTTGACGGATGTCGAATTTTTTTTTTTGGAATTGACGTGGTCTTCTCTTCCGAGCAATGAATGCATAGGCAGAGAAAAAGACAAGCAGTGGCGGCTCGCGGCTTTGAAAAGTGGGGAAGAGCTGCCGACGTCGAGAGAAGGAACAGCGAAAAATTTTTGGGGTCCACGCCAATTTGTTAATAATTATTACCGGTATTTTAGGTACATCATCAAAAAATAAAATATATTCATAATGTATTAGCAACAAATCATTTTGTTGCTAATACAAATGTCTACGAATAACACACTAAAACTAGAATATATGGAAAATATCTCTTGTATAATACTATAATGGATGAACCGTTGAATGTAAATAAAAAATAAGTCCAAGAATTCAATGCGGAATGTCCCCTAATAAACTCGCAATAAACGAAACAACGTGCTTTCGCGTTCATCTGAGAATGGCAGTGCTACACGCCAGCTCTTCCAATCATTGCAAACCAAACAAATGTACGACCATTACGACGTCATCGTTGTCATGGCAACCAACTAGTTGCGCTTATACTTTTGATGAATCGACGGCTCTCGAGCAATACCTCTTCCATAAAGGTCTACATAAATGATAATGAAATTGACACTGCTGTCGGCGCGTACGCGAAAAGAAATAAACATTTTCATGTGCGTTCACCTCTGTTCTATTCCATAGTGGACTTAACGGCCAATGTGCAGGTGGCGAGATTCTTATGAAGCTTTGATTTTAATATTTGAAAATAAATGAATTATTAGTTATTAGAGGGGTAACGGGAAACAGATTATTCCTAAACTAAGAACATTTTATCCTTGAATCTTAAAATATATTATTTTACTGATGAATGAATTAATTGGATCTCTTTAAATTACATTTTCTTGAGGAGAAGTGGCACTTCCCCTACTTCCGCTGAATAGCCGCCACTGAAGACAAGTCGAGATTATCGTTGTAATTTTTGACCATCAGGTCCACTATTCGTATTAATATATCATGAGATAAATTGGCAAGCACTTTGCCATTAATATTTTCTCGTATTACCGGAAATATTGTCCGTAAATGTACTTTATGTAAAGTGAAGCTAGTATTTTAAAAGGTATGATATATCTTTGTGTTTCTATATTACATAGTTAACATTATTTATAATTTAGCTAGGATCCTTCCTCCACCCGGTCTTTCGCTAGCCTAGAGACTTTCTCCAGGTTTATTCCTACTAGTTTGAGACCCTTTTGATGAAGTGATGCCGACTCACATGACGTTGCGTGCAGGTTCCAGCAAGCAGTAAAGCTGTAATTAGGGCTATCCAAGTAGCAGTCAGTGTTCCCCTGTAGGGAATTTTCCCTCTTTAGGGAATTTTCGTATCCAAAATGGAAAAGGGATTTTTTTTTGAAAATTTTGGAAATTAGGGCATTTTCGAGATAATATATTTATTATCAGCAAACATTCCTTTTACATTACGTTCTTAATATTTTTTACTTTCCACCTTTGTAACCACTATGGGTTACTCAAAATAATTAGGTGACCAGAAATCAGAAGTTCGGCAACACAGCCCAAATACTAGGCGTGGAGCAAGGCTAGGCGAGATTATTCTCGACGAAGACAAATTATAATTATTGAGAACTAAAGATCATATCTCAAATTATCAAATGCGAGAGTAAATGTAAGACATGCAAGTTAGCTTACTGCGAACAGCTGGATTTCGGTGGTTCTCGGTTTTATTTAGTGTAGTGTTTAATTATTTTTGCAATCCGTTTAAGTATAATATTATTTTCCTTGACTAAAAGTAATTTAAATTAGTTTCAAAAATTAGTTGTTCAAGTGAGAGTGAGAGTAGCAACAGCAAATTAAGGGAAGTGGGAAAAGCCATAAAGAGAAAAATACAGAAGGATAAATTATTTAAGAGATATTGGCAAACATATTAATTTGTTTTGTTAGATGTTGTTTTGAAGTTTATTTACGTTTACCTATATTTTATGTTTTCTAAAGGATATATTTTATTTTTTAGAGAATTTCAGTCATGTTCTTTTTAATAAAATCGTTTTTGTTGAAGTCAAACTAATTAAGGGGGGATTTTTGGAAAAAAAACATTTTTGCCTACTGCAACGGAGCCTCGGATCGAAAATCTGACAAGCGGTGACCCCCTTGCGACCCCATGGAGGGGAAGAATTATACACACACTCCCCTGTTTCTCCGGATACACTAAAATTTTCGAAGAATGGGAAGAAATTGAAAAAAACGTAAAAAATTGTTCGGAAAGTTAATAAAAGCATTAAAACGAAATAGGAAACAGAAATTAATCAAAAAAAGAAAGTTAGAGCAACGCGGTTTTTGGCGAAGAAAAGGCGAAGGAGTTGAGCTATGAGGTCAGGGATGGCAAAAATGGAAAGAAAAAAATGCTTTATGAAAAAAATAATTGAAAAAAAGCGAAAACATAAATTAATAACAACGTGTCGAAACCGGGGGTAAAATTTGAGGAAAAAAAAACTTAAAAAAAAAGTAAAAACTCAATTTCTAATATCTCTTTTAGAAGTTTCACTTCAGTTGAGTGCTTATAAATGTGAGGCACATATTTTTTTTCAGTTTCGTTACGTAATAAAAATAGAAGCTATTTTTGATATGAAGTTATTTGGCTTTTAATGACAACATTGAGAGCAGGGAATTTTAGCTCTAAAATACATGAAATAGGGAATTTTTGGCATCCATCAAGCGAATTATTAAGCTGAAAGGTTGGGTTAGTACACTAGTAGCAATATGAATTAGAGAATAGACGCCAACCACTTCTAGTGGATTTCACTTCTGGGTGACCGTATAAGAATGACATACAAGTAGGTCCTATAATTTTATTGCTAATTTTGCCTATAATGCCGGACTTGTATCTTTTTCAAAACTACCGTTAGATTATTTTAATCGTATATTATTTTTTATCGTGTCTAAAACCGTTTATCATTATCTGATTAACTAATAGCGACTATCTTCATTACCGTATACGATATTATCTTGATTAGCAAATGTCTTGCTAATACAACTGTGACTATCTGATTTGCTTTTTTTGTATGACGTACATTTACCTGTAGGTCATATAATTAATTTTCTTATTTTTATCGAACTTACCTTTAAATGATGTTTAATCGTTAATTATCTTTATCGTATCTATGGCCGATGCTTAACGTTATTTCATTAATTAATGCCGACTTCCTTCATTACCGTATATGATCTTAACTTGGTTAGCAATGTCATGCTAACACAATGGTGATTATCTGTTTTACATTTTGTGTTACATGTAATAAATGTCACACATATATTGTAATTTGCTGTAAGCCTTATAGCAGTAGACCGTATTACCTACCTACCACTTTAGGTTTTAGTTCATTTGTAGATTACCGAATTGAGCTTACTTCAATTTCTCCTGTAGATTTTCATTGATCAGATTTTCTCCTCACAGGTTAAGTTATTTGATATATATTTTTTAACTGTTTATTTGTCCATTGATAGTATCGCTGCCATGGGATTAATTTAAAATAGGTTTTTTATTTTTAGCAAAGAAGTCTTTATATAAGGTGTTCTGTGATTAACTGTATTTAGTCAAAACTTTAAAAATTCAGATTTTAGTTCGAAATATTTCAAAAAATGGGAACTAGGTATTATTAATGATTTAAAACTTAACAATAATACTTATTAATTTTATAATTTGGGTAATACTTGTTTTAGAGGATATTATTATTCCATAATCTCAATTAAGTTTGGGACGTAATTAGTTTTCCTTTATGCAGGTTATGTTCGGAAAAATATCTAATATTTAAATGAATAACTAAAGTTCCAAACCTTTGGTGTTTATTTTGGTATCCTTAAGTCAAGGTCTAGTTAAGTTTATGCAATTTCTTTTAAGGTTTCTCGATATTCTTATACAGAGTATTTTTCTAAATTTTACTACGCTAATTTCATAATTTTAATGCTTAAACATCATTGATATATTCATATTGGAAAATTTAGTGGCGCCTGCGCCTTCGCCCAAATGTCAACTCTACGGTCCACACCTATAAATATTAACACCGCTGAGTGAACCATGCATATGGAACGGTTGTCGAGCAATTAACTAATCGTGTTACAAGCTACTCATGAAAATAGTGTAAAGTGAATAATAAACATTAACAATGAAAATAGTGTAGCAAGTTATTTGTAATTTAATAACAGTGGAAGCTGACATGTCTAATGAAAAATACCTACCAGCAGAAAACGGAGTCAGAGCAAAGATATAATAATATTATTAAATTGTATATTAACTGTCAACCGTAAAAACAAGAGCTAATGTTTTAATAAAAATATTACTTTACTTAGATAATTTTTTGATTTTTGTGTAATTATTTGTAATGCATATCAAAAGATATACAAAATATGCGATGCCACTGCATGTCCAAAGGTGAAAGGAAAGAGATCTTTATTGGCTATTAATAAATTTCGTTACATACGGCTTTCTTTAAAAGGCCAAGACGCTGATTTATTATCATTCATCAGCTTTCGGAGTTTTCATCAAGTAGCTATCAAGTATCTTGGGATTTATTTACTGCTCAAAAAATTCGAAAATAAACAAGTGTTTTTATAAAAAAATAACATCAAATCCTGAAGCTATTTTAAAACAATATCGAGTTGGTCTAGAAAAATGATAATACATTTGCCACAATTAAAAGTTTTCGGTTAACAGGTGAATTCATGGAATACTATACTACACGGCATCCATTTATTATAGAATAGCTAAAAAAAGTGTTTAAATTTTAAACGCCTGTATTTTCATTAAATTCTGATTAATCTATTCCATTTTTTGATTATTAGGTAGATTTACTCATGAACCATTTACTACAATATGTTTTATACAGGGTGATGTCGAAAATATCAAGGCATGCAAAATCATCTCATATTAAAATTCGTGTAACAATTTTAAAGCCTCCTCATGTAGCCCCAAACCTTGCTCAGCTGTAACTGAGGGTATAGTTCGCCCAGCCGTTGTTGACCCTCGAAACGCATGCAATTGCATGCGTTTCAAGGGTCAACAACGGCTGGGCGAACATTATCAGCAAATCGGTTATGTAAACTAGAATGTATTTACTAAATTACCAAAAGCGTTATTTACTGCCCTCTGAAATACCGCTGGGGCATTTACTAATCCGAACGGCATCGGCATCTTTAGAATTGAAAATGTCCGTCAGGGGTAATATACGTCGTCTTTACAATTAAATTAGGAGCCACAACTATTTGGTGAGAATCCTGATTACAATCTTAGCTACGAAAACATTTCCTCCTAGTTTACTCAACTGTTCTTTAATATTCTCATGGGATAAACAACTTTAACAATAGCTCTATTCAATATTCTATAAATAATATATACGATAATCATTGTTGCTCTTCTTCAGTAAGACTATGGGACTAGCACAAATTGACCTTAACACTCTGATTATACTCGCATACAGTAACTCATCTATTTCATTTTTTACTGCTTCTCTCTCCTTGACAGGCAATCTCAGGGACGATAAAATACAGATTTGCTCTTATATACAAAGCTTATATTCAACTCACAACCCCAAACTCTAGCCAATTCGTTAGTATTGCCAGAAAAACAATGCTGCCATATACTCAAAATATCTATTAAACAATATTTTATTTCTACATCTAAATTATTACTCATATCAACTTCATCAGCAGCACTTACTTTGTTTTTAGCCAATGGAGCCTTAATACACCTTTGTCCTCTTCTCATCAGTCGGCTTTCTATCCAGGTAACCTCTATATCGCTCATGTTGGACATCGGTAGCAAGCATCGCGGTGGCTGGGATACAAATGAATCAACGCTCCATCTGTATCTTGACATCTCCGATATGTACAGGCACTATAGTGGTTGACGATGGCTGAAGGATGTTAGTTTCGCCCAGTCGAATGAGTGGTGGTCCGGCGTCGAGTGTAAAGGTGCGTCTAGATTTGTGACAAAAACCCGTGACATGACAGCGCTGCGAACATTTTCACGACAAGGCGAACTTCGTCGCGTGTCATCGTCGCGTATCATAGTCGCGTTCGTAGCGTTCCGCTCATTTAAATAATAACCAGTCAGTCATCATGGACGTTGCAGCAGCATACATAATTATAGATACTGCTTAATAAACGAAAAAGAAAACAAAAAAAGATGGTGGCAGTAACATCTTTACACCAAAAGACTGAAAAATTCACAGTTCTTCGCAAAGATGCAACCAGGGGGACATTGAAAATGATGAATAAAAACGCAAAAATGTGATTTGTGTTGAAAATCAAATAGTTTCTAAAAGCAGATTTAAAAAAAATACAAACACGATTATTTATAATATATATAATTAAAAAAATGCATTTTTAACAATATTATTAAACATTATCATAATTAAAACGAAAATAAATAAAAAAGGTGCAGGTATGAAGACCTAAAAAATTACCCTTCACTTTTAGATAGAAAAATCGATGAATATATAATTAACCATAACGTTACTGTAATACTTTTAACCTGTTCCGATTCGTTTCAGCCCGTTTTGGTGCTTTTGGTTGTTTTTAGTTACTTTTGGTGAATCGTTCAATCAACATTCCGTTAGTTATAGTTAGTTCCAATATATTTTAGTCATTTGAACCGACTCCGATACGTCATAATCAAATTTAATCTTTATGGTTAGTAGCAAAAATTCGGTTCGTTTTGGTGAGTTTTAACTTACTTTAATTTTTGCAACCTATATATTCCGATACTTTTTTTCCCATTTTGGTGCTTTTGGTTACTGGTGATTAGTTTTTGTTAGTCATTCAGTCAGCTTTCGGTTAGTTTTAGTTAGTTTTAATTTATTTTAGTTATTTGAACCGTTTCCGATATATAACCGTTTAACCAATTTTAATGTTTTTGGCTAATTTTTGTTAGTCGCCAAAATTCGGTTAATTGAAGTTAGTTTCAACTTACCATAATATTTTAAATCTGTTCCGATATGTTTTAGCCCTTTTTGGTGTTTTTCTGTTACTCTTGATTTGTTTTGAATAAACGTTCAATCAGCCTTTGATTAGGTTTAGTTAGTTTTAATTTATTTTAGTCATTTGAACCGGATCCGATACGTTATAACTAATTTTAATGTTTTTGGTTAACTTTAGTTGGTCGCCAAAATTCGGTTAATTTAAGTTAATTTCAACTTACCTTACTATTTTTAATCTGTTTCGATATATTTTAGCCCTTTTTGGTGCCGTTGGTTTCTTTTGGTTAGTCGTTCAATCAACTTTCGGTTAATTTCAGTTAGATTTACTTTATTTTAATCATTTGAACCGGTTCCGATGCATTGTAACCAATTTTAGTGTTTTTGGTAATTTTTGGTTAGTCACCAAAGTTCGGTTAATTTGGGTTAGCTTTAACTTACTTCAATAGTTTTAGTATATATCGATGCCTTTTAGTTACTATTCGTTCGTTTTGGTTAGTCATTTAATCATCTTTCGGTTAATTTCATGTAGTTCCAATTTATTTTAATTATTTAAACCGGTTCCGACACGTTAAACGCAATTTCAATGTTTTTGGTTAGTTTTGGTTAGTCACCAAAATTCGGTTAATTTGGGTTAGGTTTAACTTACTTCAATATTTTTAATCTTTTTCGATACGTTTTAGCCCGTTTTGGTGCTTTTAATTACTTTTGATCAGTCATTCAATCATCTTTCGGATACTTTCAGTTAGTTCCAATTTAATTTAGTCATTTGAACTGGTTCCGATACGTTATAAGCAATTTTAAAGTTTTTGGTTAGTCACCAAAATTCGGTTAATTTGAGTTAAATTTTTGTAAGCTATTTCGATAAATTTTAGCCTGATTTGGTGCTTGTGGTTAGTTTTGGTTAGTCGTTCAATAAACTTTCGGTTAGTTTCAGTTAGCTCCAATTTATCTTAGTCATTTGAACCGATTCCGATACGTTATAATCAAATTTAAGGTTAAATAATCAAACTAACACGATCTCTCAGGCATATGACGTCATGTGTGACAACTGTAGCATGCACTTTTTCACGATATGAGGCATTATACTAGGATAACAGAAACATTTTCAATGTTAATATGGAGGAAACCATTTACTTAAAGATCTAAAATTTAAAAAAATTAGCAGTCTTTATAAAAATTTTATGCGAATGCACTTTTAAGTTTTTCGCTTCTTAAAGAAGACAACAAGTTTGTATTTTTCTTTTTGCATTCATCGAATGGGATACTCAATACTTTGGCAATTGCTTCCCACGCGTCTTAATGTTTTTTGATTTTATTGTAATAGTGTGGGTTTTTTGTATCCCTCAATATTTCCTTTCTCTATTTAATTCTGTAAATGTTAAAGTTGTCTTCTGTGCCCATTCCATCTTGATTTTAGAAAAACAAATACTAATTCGAAACAAAAAATCGTAACTGACCGCTTCACTTCATTGAACTAAAGCTGCAAAACGCTCTGTTGATACCCGGTCTCGTCCGCATATACAGTAACCTCACCCGTGCCAGCTATATGCCATAGGACGACTATAATATAAATGTCCATAATAAAATGTACAAGCTTTTCATGCGTTGGATTAGTTTTCGTTAGTTTTTGTTGGTCGCGCCTTCGCAGAGGGTAAACCATTATCTCGCTTCGCGGGGGCAGCCAACAATAACTAAACCAAAACTAACCTATTCTATTTTCTTCACCTAGTTTGGTGACTAGTTCCTGGCAATTCCATACTGCCTTGGATGGACAACAGCTAGATTCAAGAGCTTTTAAAGCCGCTTGACTGTCCGATAATATTTTGATTGACTTGACTTTCCAGTTTCTATCGATGAGGCACTGAGCAGTTATATCAATGGCTTTAACCTCAGTCTGATAGATGGTTGCATGTTTGCCTAGGGACACTAGCACGGGTGTTGATACTGTATATGCGTCGCGTCCAGACTATTCGAATCAAGCGGCGTAGCATCCCTGACTGACAGAACATGAAACGCAATGATGACACGTGGTACACGTTAATTAAATAAGTAAAACTTCGGAAGTGTGGATCATGCCTTCGGCACTGTAATCTGTACCATTTATTATTTTTTCTTAACCAAATGACTTCACGATGAAGGTACCCTTCAGAAGGCATCGTCTCCATTGACTATAATTTACCATATGTTCTTAACTTTACGACAAGAGTGAAACAAGTGCTAGTGACCTATTTAACAGCTGTGGAATTCGGAAAATAGTTAAACTTTCTTTCGATGATTGTCTGTCTAGACTTTTTTAATTATTTTTAATTTTAATTGCTAAAATGTAGGGTTTGATTTGGGACCAGAGCTAATGTGACCAGGATAGCATTAAGCATGACCAACATTTATAGACCCCATTTTTCTTCTTTGATATAATTCCCCTTCCCATTCCCGAGTAATTGGGCTTACCTGGAATAATTTGTTTAATTAATTTTTCTCCCCCAGATCTCTTAGCATTTCACCGAGTATTTATGTTGCTGTATATTTATGTGTTGTGTTCCACAGGCGAACTTCTAAAAGAATAATTTTTAGATTTAGCCCAAATATTTTGGAACAGCAAAACTCCAATATCAATAAAATCGAGCCTCCAGTGACCCTTCTCACATCGTACACGTTATATTAGGTTCGGCATTATGATCTCCCTTTATCTCTCATTAAGAAATATGTAAGAAATCTGAAATTGTTAGTGCATATCTCCGTAACACTTAGATTGTCAACATCGTACACCGTTATATTATGACGTCCTAAATACCATGAAAAATACAATAACAATGCCCGCACACCATCAGAGGCTCGGGCTCTATAAAAATTTCAATACCCTATCGGAGAGTTCATTATCAGCATTAAATAAGTTACATTTCTTTTTTTTTAATTAAATTTAAATTCACTTATTGTTGTTATTAGGCTTGTAATCCAGCACTGTACACCATCAGATTCGGACGCTGTAGATTAACCCCCCTCTTTGAGAAAACTACCAATAACTACATTCCCCTTTTAATTACTTTCCATTTCAAGAAATTATTTACTGGTCGGGCAGAGTATCGTTCGTACCTTTAAAGAATAATTTTTAAAATAGAATTCCTTGGTGTTGCCTGCTGTTTATATGGACAATTCTCCTGTATGCAGCCAACGTCACACATCTCCCCTTGCCTTTTACTTGTGTAAAATATACTAATATTAGTTAAAATATTTAATAAACATATTTTTATGAACATCCTGTATTACTTAAAATGCTACCCAACCGTCCGTGATATTTAGCTTTACCCTTGAAAACTGATACTCTAACATAAACAAATAATATGATCCAGAGATTGAGAAAGACCTAAAACAAGAACGAATGCAGTGCAGTGAAGCCAGTGAGTGCTAGCACTTTAGCCGATTAAGACCCATGTATATAGAGTGGTCATACTTTACCTATGTGTGGTTGTTTTGTGTGAAATCATGTCGACATGTGAATAATAGTTTATATTGTTATTAAAGTCCATGGCAGGAGTTTTGATGGTATACCAGAGTTTATTGCCGTTGGGCAAGGTATTACCAGGTTGTGGTCGATTGTGTAGCAATGACCGGGATGCCCTTTCGCGCGGATGCCTTCGAGTTGGTACTAGTGAGTTAGAAGGGCCCTCACCTGTCACCTCGATTGGCACACTTGGGTTCTAAGATCTCGGTATATGTTATCTTAGTTTCCGGGTGTTGAGATGCTTACTGTTTAGCAGCAGTGGAGCGTCTGGGGTAGCCCAAACTATTTCAGGTGACACTAGCTAGTCGTCCAAGAAAGAAGGTATATGTCTAACATTATATAATAATACAGTATTGTGTAAATTGAAGGTTATTGGATGAAGCAAGGGGACAGAGGTTCCCCGGTGAGTACACTTTATTTTTATCATTGATCAGTCAGTACAGTAATTGGTTAATATTTTTGTTTCATGGTCACCTCAATCTCTGGCTATATACCGGGTGGAGCTCGCTGAATGAATTGCATTGTCAATACTCACGTAAGTGTGATCTTATAAAACACTAATTTTACACTTGACTCACGCTATCTCCACCCTTATTGCTTGATACTATAGGAATCTTTCCCTTATTAAACCTCAAGAATTCTAAGTGGTTCTAGCTAGCGCAATGCAAACCCACGACTTTGCTTGTTTTAAGCCCCGTTAAAATGTACCATTGGGATATTATGTATGAATATTAAAATTTATTTTAGTGAATTAATTTGTTTTGTTGCTTTTGCTCATTTTTTTTAAGAAAACATTTGACCCTGATCTGACACCTTTCAGTACAGTTCTATTCATTGCACATTCAAGTGACGTAGAGCACATATGCTTACCAACAAAAATAACGAACAGTCCCTTTATAAAAAGACTCTCACCGGAACGTCAATATTTGTATGTAGTAATCAATACTGCACCTCTTATTTTCACATCATGTATTGTTCTTGAGGCTACTTC